>CM072698.1:13326251-13354456 GCA_036884735.1 Huso huso | reverse complement strand
TAGAGAGAGTGACACTGAGACACTGAGAGAGAACCAGCCAGCACCCTGGACACTGAGACACTAGAGGGAGTAGAGGGAGGTAGAAAGAGTGGGTTGAGACACTGAGAGAACCAGCCCAGTAGAGGACACTGAGACACTATGAGGGAGTGTGGAGAGAGAGTAGAGAGAGTGTAGAGAGAGTTTAGAGAGTAGAGGGAGTGTAAAGAGAGGGTTGAGAGAGTGTAGAGAGAGAGTAGAGGGAGAGCAGAGAGAGTGTAGAGAGAGTAGAGGGAGTGTAGAGAGAGAGTAGTGGGAGTGTGACACTGAGACACTGAGACACTGAGAGAGAACCAGCCCACTGCCCGCTGCACCCGGGATAGAGATTTTGAGAGAGATTGGCAGAGTAACCTCCTCCTTATATCCAAAGCAATGCAAACAACAAGTAGGATCTCTCCTTCACTGTCACTGGGATTCTCAATGCTGTTACCCTTCACATATCAGGAGGACCTGCTGCAGTCTGCAGGCACACACATCGTCACAAAGTCTCCCATTATCACAGCACAGCCTGCAGCTGAGAGTGTGGTTCCATTGCAGTCAAGCTCAGATCCATTGTGACTCACACAGGGCCCCTCGCTCCTCACAACATCCCCACAGCCCCGCGGCGTGTCACCCTGGTCACCTGCGATTCAGCCGGGTCACAGTGCTTCTAGAGCTCAGAGTCACATGCTCACAGAATCTCCCCTGATTGCTCAGCTCTGGGAATAGTGAAATTAAACATGCACATGCCCTCTAGTGGTCATTCCTCAACCCCCCGAAAGGGTTTGTGAGCCGGTAAATACTGATTCATTCCTGCTTCCCTCCTTCCTCAATCGAAAGGGTCCAGTTGCTTGGTAACAGCCAGAGCTTTGGTTTGTAAATATATTTGACTGACCTGACAGACGGACAGACTGACAAACAGACAGACAGCGGAAATGGAGGTTTTGAAATACATTTAAGACATGATCATCCAGCACTGAGAAGTTAGGGGTTCCTCTGTCTCTCTCTCTGCTGCCCTGTCCTCACACACTGAGCGAGGCTCACAGGGAGGACCTCGCTGAAGCACTCTGCTCCCTTTCCTCTCTGTCTCTGCTGCCCTGTCCTCACACACAGAGCGAGGCTCACAGGGAGGACCTCGCTGAAGCACTCTGCTCCCTTTCCTCTCTGTCTCTGCTGCCCTGTCCTCACACACAGAGCGAGGCTCACAGGGAGGACCTCGCTGAAGCACTCTGCTCCCTTCCCTCTCTGTCTCTGCTGCCCTGTCCTCACACACAGAGCGAGGCTCACAGGGAGGACATCGCTGAAGCACTCTGCTCCCTTTCCTCTCTGTCTCTGCTGCCCTGTCCTCACACACAGAGCGAGGCTCACCTTACTCACTCTGCTCTGCTGCCCTGTCCTCACACACAGAGCAGGCTCTGCTGAAGCACTCTGCTCCCTTTCCTCTCTCTCTGCTGCCCTGTCCTCACACACAGAGCGAGGCTCTGGGCCCTGTTACCTGGGACACAGGGAGGAAGTGAGCTCATAGTGTTGGATCTCTGGAGAGGGGAGCGAGGTGATTGAATTACTGGCAATGATCTGGAACCAGTAGAAAGCACATCTCAGTAAGAACTACACACCAGTATACAGTCAATCCCAGAGTGCACTGCACAGCAATGTTAAAGGAATCCCACAATGCTTTGCGTACCAGTACAAAATGATTGACCAGTTCAACAACCTAGCACTGACCGAGCGATGCACCGACACTCACAAACACACACACACACACACACAAATACACACACACACATACACAGAGCACACAGATACACAATGAGATACACACAAATGCACTCCCAGTGAGATACACACAGTGCACAGGCACACAACCACAGACACATGCACTGCATTGCACGCCAACCCCCAATCTTCACAATCTACACACACACACACACCCTCACACTCACAAACACACCAAAACATCTTCCGCAACCCCCCCCCCCACACACACACACACGCATGGACCTCACTGAGCCTTATCTACACAGATGGACCTCACACTGACAGCTGCAAGCAGCCATGTCCCTACAGTGACAGATCCCATACAGAGACTGTGTGACACGGCTCTCCACATGCTTTACATTGTGAACTACAGTGCTCTGTATCTGCAATACACACACTGCGCCTGTACTGAGACTGAGAGAGAGACACCAAGCACACCACTTCACTGCTGCTGCTTCCTTCTGCTGCATCCATATTGAGAGAGAGGGAGAGGGAGAGGGAGGGGAGAGAGAGCGAGAGAGCGAGGAGAGAGGGAGAGAGAGCGAGGGAGAGGGAGGTTGCTGAAATATCCCATTAAATGAATAATAATGATGCTCTTACCTCTGAAAGGAACATATGACATGGTCCAAATGCACAGACTGAGGAATCCAGGTTTTTTTAATGAAAAAGGAAAAAAAAAAAAAGAAAAAAGACGACAAAATGGGTCTGTATCTCTGTAGCACCTCGGATATTTCTCGATAATAAAGCTCAGAATAATGATCGGAGCAGAGAGAGGGATGGAGGGAATTAGAGAGAGAGTAAGAGAGAGCGTTGAGAGAGGGAAGGAGGGAGGGGAGAGGAGGGAGGGAGGGAGGGAGGACAGTGTGCAGTTACATTGGAGCAGGTTTGATTGAACCGGAATAATAAGAGTCACTCACACACTCACACAGGTAATGAAGATAATAATTCTAATACTAGTGATAATGATGATGTACGCACACACACACACACACACACACACACACACACACACTAATGCATGAATGGAATTAAAACATAAATAAATTAAAAAAAACAGCACCCTGTCTTAAAAGCAGGGGAGCAAATGGCAGAATGAGGGAGTGATGGAGAGATCACAGGCTAGCGTGCACGAGAGAAAGAGAGAGAGAGAGAGAGAGAGAGAGAGAGAGAGGATGGAGGAGAGAGGGGAGAGAGAGAGAGAGAGGATGGAGGAGGGAGGGGGAGAGAGAGAGAGAGAGAGAGAGAGAGAGAGAGAGATGGAGGAGAGGGGAGAGAGAGAGAGAGAGAGAGGAGGAGGAGGGGGGGGGAGAGAGAGAGAGGATGGAGGAGGAGGGAGAGAGAGAGAGAGAGAGAGAGAGAGAGAGAGAGGAGGGAGGGAGGAGGAGACTGCCATGTTTTTTCATCCAATAAGGAAGTCCAGTGAAGATCTAAAATCTCCTGCCCACTCACTCAGCCAGGGAGATGGAATATATTATACTCTCTTCCTCATTCTCTCCCTTTCTGCCTTTCCCTCTCCCTTTCTCTCTCTTTCAATCCCTCTCTTATTCTCTCAGCTGCATCACAATACATCCACAGCCCCCTCTTAAAGCAAGAGTACAAGACAATACATGTGCTTGGAGAGAGAGAGAGAGAGAGAGAGAGAGAGAGAGAGAGAGAGAGAGAGAGAGAGAGATTGATTTCACATCATGTCTTAATGTGCGATTTACAATTTAATCTAAAGCTGTGTGAACTCACGAAGAGGAGGAGCAGACTTTCCAAGGTGAAGATCACTAGAGAGGAAGGAAAGGAAGACAGAAGGCAGGGAAAAGGAAAACAGAAAGAGAAAGAAAACCAGAGCAGGGCAGAGACAGTGAAGATGAGCCTGATTATCTACAGAGACAGTGAAGATGAGCCTGATTATCTACAGAGACAGTGAAGATGAGCCTGATTATCTACAGAGACAGTGAAGATGAGCCTGATTATCTACAGAGACAGTGAAGATGAGCCTGATTATCTACAGAGACAGTGAAGATAAGCCTGATTATCTACAGATAGTGAAGATGAGCCTGATTATCTACAGAGACAGTGAAGATGAGCCTGATTATCTACAGAGACAGTGAAGATGACCTGATTATCTACAGAGACAGTGAAGATGAGCCTGATTATCTACAGACACTTTTCAAGATAAGCCTGATTATCTACAGAGACAGTGAAGATGAGCCTGATTATCTACAGAGACAGTGAAGATGAGCCTGATTTTCACAGAGACTGGGAAAAGGAACCTGATTATCTACAGAGACAGTGAAGATGAGCCTGATTATCCTCAGAGACAGTGAAGATAAGCCTGATTATCTACAGAGACAAACAGATGAGCCTGATTATCTACAGAGACAGTGAAGATGAGCCTGATTATCTACAGAGACAGTGAAAATGAGCCTGATTATCTACAGAGCAGTGCAGAGACAGTGAAGATGAGCCTGATTATCTACACACTGCAGGGCAGTACAGAGACAGTGAAGATGAGCCTGATTATCTACACACTGCAGGGCAGTACAGAGACAGTGAAGATGAGCCTGATTATCTACAGAGACAGTGAAGATAAGCCTGATTATCTACAGAGACAGTGAAGATGAGCCTGATTATCTACAGAGACAGTGAAGATGAGCCTGAAATCTACAATACTGAGTGAAGATGAGCCTGATTATCTACAGAGACAGTGAAGATGAGCCTGATTATCTACAGAGACAGTGAAGATGAGCCTGATTATCTACAGAGACAGTGAAGATAAGCCTGATTATACAATATAAAACAGAGGAGTCCCCGGAGACCCTCATCACAGACTATACTGTGCTGGCAGGGTGACCAGACGTCCCGGGTTAGCTGGGACAGTCCCACTTTTCATCAAAGGTCCCGCTGTCCCGACATTCTGCTCAAAGTCTTGAAAAAGTCCCGTTTTTCAGCTACTTCCTGTAGCGCGACACTCTGAATACCTTTTATCAAAACAACCTCTTTCAGTCTGTGACACCTGCAGTGAAAACTAAATACAGTAAAAACACAAGGCACTGGGGTAATGAAGAACATTATTTGTATAAAGTGATTAACACAGGCGTACCTGCTTATTCCTCAGTGCTGTGCGTTTCCAGTTCGTTTATATTCAATACGAATCTACAATTGGGTGTAATACGGTCATTTTGTAGCTGTTGAGTTCTGGCGGGGTTTAGCCCAGACAGAGCAGCGAGAGGTCACAGCATCCGAATCCACATGAACAACATCAAGAAATAGAGCCGGACGCAGTGAGCAAAAAAGAGAGAAATGCCAAAACATTAATGATTTATTATTATTATTATTATTATTATTATTATTATTATTATTATTATTATTATTATTAAACTCAATATAAAAGTATGCAATACATAAAACAGAATATGGCTACTTAAACTAATTCACCACAAATGATACACCCAGGAGTTCATTAAATTAGCTGCTGCTTTTAAAAAAAGATAATACTGAGTGAGAGGATAGTTTGATTAGTCTTACGAATTATTTAATAATGTGTCCTGGTTTTGAGGTTTGAAAATCTGGTCACCCTATGTGCTGAGAGACAGCAGGACCAAGAGCCAGCTGCTGTTCTGCACAAAGCACCCCACCGCCTGGCACACAGCCACCTGCAACACAGCCCTGTACAACACAGCCCTCTGCAACACATCCCTCTGCAACACAACCCTCTGCAACACATCCCTCTGCAACACAGCCCTCTGCAAAACACAGCCCTCTGCAAAACACAGCCCTCTGCAACACATCCCTCTGCAACACAACCCTCTGCAACACATCCCTCTGCAACACAGCCCTGTGCAACACATCCCTCTGCAACACAGCCCTCTGCAAAACACAGCCCTCTGCAAAACACAGTCCTCTGCAACACATCCCTCTGTAACACAACCCTCTGCAACACATCCCTCTGCAACACAGCCCTCTGCAACACAGCCCTCTGCAAAACACAGCCCTCTGCAACACATCCCTCTGCAACACAGCCCTCTGCAACACATCCCTCTGCAACACATCCCTCTGCAACACAGCCCTCTGCAAAACACAGTCCTCTGCAACAAATCCCTCTGCAACACATCCCTCTGCAACACATCCCTCTGCAACACAGCCCTCTGCAACACATCCCTCTGCAACACAACCCTCTGCAACACATCCCTCTGCAACACAGCCCTCTGCAAAACACAGCCCTCTGCAAAACACAGTCCTCTGCAACACATCCCTCTGCAACACAACCCTCTGCAACACATCCCTCTGCAACACAGCCCTGTGCAACACATCCCTCTGCAACACAGCCCTCTGCAAAACACAGCCCTCTGCAAAACACAGCCCTCTGCAACACAGCCACACAACCCTCTGCAACACAGCCCTCTGCAACACAACCCTCTGCAACACATCCCTCTGCAACACATCCCTCTGCAACACATCCCTCTGCAACACAGCCCTCTGCAACACATCCCTCTGCAACACAGCCCTCTGCAACACATCCCTCTGCAACACAACCCTGTGCAACACAACCCTCTGCAAAACACAGCCCTCTGCAAAACACAGCCCTCTGCAAAACACAGCCCTCTGCAAAACACAGCCCTCTGCAAAACACAGCCCTCTGCAAAACACAGCCCTCTGCAAAACACAGCCCTCTGCAAAACACAGCCCCTGCAACACAGCCCCTGCCCCTCTGCAAAACACCCTCTGCAACACAGCCCTCTGCAAAACACAGCCCTCTGCAAAACACAGCCCTCTGCAAAACACAGCCCTCTGCAACACAACCCTGCAACACAGCCCTCTGCAAAACACAGCCCTCTGCAACACAGCCCTCTGCAAAACACAGCCCTGTGCAACACATCCCTCTGCAAAACACAGCAATCTGCAAAACACAGCCCTGTGCAACACAGCCCCTTTATCAGTGTGTGTGTCTCAGTGTGTGTGTGTGTGTGTGTGTGTGTGTGTCAGTGTGTGTGTGTCAGTGCGACACCTCCTCTATACTGCTGGAGCACGCCTGCTCTAGTCGATTCTATTCTAATCTGTTCCATTGTATTGGGCACACAGAGTGACACACATTTTGTGTTAAGCAGGTTAACATTCCCAGAGGAAACTTTTGTCCGAAACTCTTGTCCTCTTGAGTCAGTTCCTTCTGGTTTCACCTCAATCACAGCCTTTCACAAGACAATCACCAAAACGTCTGTCTGCTTATGGAACAGGAACATGACCTGTACCCTCACAAGGGCACTTCAACCAGGCATTCCTGCCTCGTGGATACACTGTGATACACACACACACACACACACACACTGTGATACACACACTGTGATACACACACACACACTGTGATACACACACTGTGACACTGTGATACACACACACACACACACACACACACACACACACTGTGATACACACACTGTGATACACACACACACACACTGTGATACACACACTGTGATACACACACACACACACACTGTGATACACACACACACTGTGATACACACACACACACTGTGATACACACACTGTGATACACACACTGTGATACACACACACACACACACTGTGATACACACACTGTGATACACACACTGTGACACACACACACACACTGTGATACACACACACACACACTGTGATACACACACACTGACATACACACACACACTGTGACACACACACACACACTGTGATACACACACTGTGACACACACACACACACTGTGATACACACACTGTGATACACACACACACACTGTGATACACACACACTGACATACACACACACACTGTGACACACACACACACTGACATACACACACACTGTGACACACACACACACTGTGATACACACACACACACTGTGATACACACACACACACACACTGTGATACACACACTGATTCCACACACTGTGGACACACTGTGATACACACACACACACTGTGACACACACACACACACTGTGACACACACACTGTGATACACACACACACACACACACACTGTGATACACACACACACACTGTGATACACACACACACACACTGTGATACACACACACACTGTGATACACACACTGTGACACACACTGTGATACACACACACACACTGTGATACACACACACACTGTGATACACACAAACACACACACTGTGATACACACACTGTGATACACACTGTGACACACTGTGAACACACACACACTGTGATACACACACACTGTGATACACACACTGTGATACACACACACACTGTGATACACACACACACTGTGATACACACACTGTGATACACACAAACACACACACTGTGATACACACACACACACACACACTGTGATACACACACACTGACACACACACACACACTGTGATACACACACACACTGTGATACACACACACTGACACACACACACACACACTGTGATACACACACACACTGTGACACACACACACACACACACTGTGATACACACACACTGACACACACACACAGTTTGAGTTTCTGCTTCTTTAAATCCTCCAGCTCTCCCTGTCCCAGCAGCTGCAGCAGAATCTATGTGGGTGTGTACATATATACAGAGGGAGGGAGGGGGTAGAGAGAAGGAGAGGGAGAGAGGAGAGGGGATAGAGAGAAGGAGAGGGGGATAGAAAGGAGAGGGAGAGAGGAGAGGGGATAGAGAGAGCGAGAGAGGGCAATATAGAGAAGGAGCAGGAGATAGAGAGAAGGAGAGGGGGCAGAGAGAGAGATAGAGAGGGGGATAGAGGAGAGGGAGAGAGGAGAGGGGGCAGAGAGAGCGATAGAGAGGGGATAGAGAGGAGAGGAAGAGAGGAGAGGAGTCAGAGAGAGTGATAGAGAGAGCAGTAGAGAGAAGTAACAGAGGATAGAGAGGAGGAGAGGGGGATAGAGAGAAGGAGAGGGGCAGAGAGAGAAGGAGAGGGGCAGAGAGAGAAGGAGAGGGGCAGAGAGAGCGATAGAGAGATGGATATTGGGGCTCCCTGTGCTCTGAAGTCCTTGTTCTAATATACAGTCCTGTTGGAGTCTCCAGGGCAGGCAGGGCAGCTCAGCTCCTGCCTTCCACACCACATGGAGGCTCTGGTCAGCACTGCCGTTCTGAATGAACAATGAAACAGCACACGAGGGTCTCATTCACGACAGGCACTGCATGTAGCTGTAACGCACATATTAACCAGGGAGCCTAACATGCACCATGCATCTAGATGCACCGTCCCATTCACTAACAGAGAACACATTCATTCACCTGCACACCGTTTGACTAATTTACATACCATAGCGTGTGCATACGTGTGATACTTTAACGTGCATGATAATGTCCAAGACTGGCCCGTGACCACAGTGATATCAAAAGCAGCAGTCCAGGCGTATCTTTTGGTCAGTAGCTTATTGTGAAGGTGGAGGTGGCTTACACTGACCGAAAATGAGCGATCAACAGACTCAGCACTCAGCAGAGGACCGGCAGAGCCAGCGAGGAGTTAGACATTCTCGTGAAGGAGGTTGTTTTAACTTAGATTACCTTTTTTGGTCTATTATTTGTACCAATGTAATGAACTTTAAAATAAAATCGAAGAAATTATAATATTAATTCACGTTTATTCACGCTTAATATAACTAGGGCTGCAGATTTTCACGATAAAACACCCCAGATACAAAAAAACAATGAAATCGGTGGATATCCAATAAACACTGGAGGAAAAACACTGGAAATGGTCCCTCAATTCACGTTGACTTCACCCTTTTCCCATAAAAAATATTATTATTATTATTTATTTCTTAGCAGACGCCCTTATCCAGGGCAATGTCCCGCCTTCCTGCATCGTATCTATCACTGATTCGTTCTGAATACTTTAAACCCGCCCCAACTTTCTGAGTGACAGCACATTCCTACATTTCTATTGGAGACTCCGCTTGCCAGATTTAAAACGAGATTACAATCAGGAATGGAGGCTTGTTCGCGGGATATATTACAGTTAAGATACGGAGGATTTAAAACAGAATTGCAAATTGTGGCGAAATGTACAAAAATGCCTCCACACAAAAACCCCAGAAGAATGTGCCCGTGACCAGAGGGATTTCACTGTGGAAGACAGCAAAGGAAAGAAGGGACAGCTTAAGTGTGCTGTCGAGTTACTACTGTACATGTGACAGAAAATAAAACGCCCAAGCATTTTGTAAAGTAACCGAAAACAATAAATTCACACAGTATATAAAAAACGAAAGCCTCCCAAAAAACAAGATTTACATGTAACTCGAAGATAACTCAAAATAATGAATAAAAACCAGAAAACAGAAGCCCTGAAATATACCCTGTTAAACTGTAATGCAAGTAATGCCTCCACGATGCCGGATAGATTTCAGCTCCGAAAAAGAGGTTTAAACAGAGCGCCTATCAGTGGTTAAAGCCTGGTTTCCTACAGACTAATCATCGCTCTCTTTGAGGTGCACCTTGTAGTAAACACGATGTGAATGAAGCTCATCTCATTATTCAGAGCGGGGTGTCTCATTGAAATACATTATACATTGATAATGCAGATTCGGATTCCCATAGTGTGGCTCAATACAATCAGGGTGCGTCATAATCAATACAATCGCGATCGGAAATACAGAACGCAGGAGCGTGCACGCTAATTGCAGTCAAGGCGCCGCGTAATGTTTAGTGTCTTTTCTTAATGAGCCTCTGAGTGTTGACATCCGAGTCGCACCCAGTTTGAATCTGAGCTGGTTGGGAAACACCTGAGAAGGATCTGTGAATGGCACGAGGCTGCTGGGATATGACGTAGTGCATGCTGATAATGCCCTGTGTGTAGGGCAGGTGTCGGGCTGGGTGAGGTTGTGTTTATTAGGATATATATAGTGACCGCTCTTTGTGTGGCAATGTAGATACTTCACACACGACTATTTCAGTATGAGCGTAGCGATCATTGTTTCTGATCAAAAACTCAAATGTGTGCATGTATATATATATATATATATATATATATATATATATATATATATATGCCCGTTTGGGAAATGACAAAAGAATAACAGTTTGCAATTGCATCAAAACACAGTTTTATTAAACAAAAAACAGGCATAGTGAACAAACAAAACAAAATCCTCCCTCGCTTAGGAGGACTAACTAAACTGTTGTCTTCCCTCCCTAGTAATGCGGGACAGCTAGCCTGGTTTACACACAGTTTCGCAAAACAATCGCTTTTCTTAGTATACACAGATTCTCAGCATCCGTGCTTCCACGTGGCGACTCCTCTGTGCTTCCTCGACCTCTGTGTCCTGGGGTTTAAATCTCCAGCTATTACCAACTATCAACAAGAAGAAGAACACTTGTTCTCCTTGGACTGGAGACCTTATACATCTAACACAGGTAAGTATATTTCTAATAGAGGGATGACCTCTAGTGGTTCCCCGCCGTAACTGCACCCCATTGCCGTCTCACGACACCAATAGCGGTATAAATCATGGGGAATGGCCCTTTTAATAGAGAGACTGGCACATTCCCCGTTTACCACTCTCTCTCTCACACACATTATATATATACCAGAATGGCCAGACACTTTAATGAACTGTTTTCACGGGTACAATAAGAACTCAAAAGTATGCAGTTAAACAGGGTGGTACCTGTATTAAGCACAAAACAAAAGTCTAACTAAACATTCAGAACAGCTCTCCCTCATGACCAGGCAGCGAAGCTGTTTTCTGGTTCAAAACGCTCGTTCCTTTAATTTTTATAAATCTCCACGGCTGTGTCTCTTCTCCCTCCTCCCTCCTGGCAGTCTGTCCCCCTAGAGGCCACACTACGTCATTGCACACGGTCCTATCCAGTCATCCAATCAATTAAACCCTTAAGCAAGGATACCTACAACAACGAGGCCTTTACCAACATGGCCTCTTTGTACCCTCCCCTTCACTAAGATGGAGTGTGCATTCTCTAACCCCAGGGTCCTAAAGCCTCCAGATAGCAGCTAGGAATGTACACCACGTCACAACATATACTTACCAATCCAATAATGAATCAAATCCTTCTTGGAAAACGAATTCTTCTTCCGAACCAGCTGAGCCAGCTTTCTGAAGCCTCCAAAATAAAACATGATGACTTGCCATTGAGGTGTTTATTTTCTGATTTGTATGAAAAACCCCACCATGAATGAGTGCATAATTCCTCCATGGACGTGACGCTGTGGGGCTTGTCGCTTCATTCAGGTTTGTGTGAATTCAATTCCTCCATGGACGTGACACTGTGGGGCTTGTCGCTTCATTCAGGTTTGTGTGAATTCAATTCCTCCATGGACGTGACGCTGTGGGGCTTGTCTCTTCATTCAGGTTTGTGTGAATTCAATTCCTCCATGGACGTGACGCTGTGGGGCTTGTCGCTTCATTCAGGTTTGTGTGAATTCAATTCCTCCATGGACGTGACGCTGTGGGGCTTGTCGCTTCATTCAGGTTTGTGTGAATTCAATTCCTCCATGGACGTGACGCTGTGGGGCTTGTCGCTTCATTCAGGTTTGTGTGAATTCAATTCCTCCATGGACGTGATGCTGTGGGGCTTGTCGCTTCATTCAGGTTTGTGTGAATTCAATTCCTCCATGGACGTGACAGGTTTGGGGCTTCCTCCATGGACGTGACGCTGTGGGGCTTGTCTCTTCATTCAGGTTTGTGTGAATTCAATTCCTCCATGGACGTGATGCTGTGGGGCTTGTCGCTTCATTCAGGTTTGTGTGAATTCAATTCCTCCATGGACGTGACGCTGTGGGGCTTGTCTCTTCATTCAGGTTTGTGTGAATTCAATTCCTGCATGGACGTGATGCTGTGGGGCTTGTCGCTTCATTCAGGTTTGTCTGAATTGCTTGGTCTTGTTTTAAACCTCAAAGCGTGTTGTTTCCATGGAGTTCAAGTTCAGTCTGTATTGTTGTATTGTTTATTATGTCCGTTTCGAATGCCCGTGGTCTGTCAGCGGTTTTGTTGTTGCGTCTCATGTCATTATTTACTGTTATCCAAAAATGTTTTATTTTTTTTTATCATCAGTCACTTTGCATTCGTCTGCTTGTTCAAAATAAAGGAGTGTAAAAAGTCTCCCCCTGCTCCGAGTGTGTGATGAGTGTGGATTCATTCTCTCTCTCTGAGTGTGTGATGAGTGTGGATTCATTCTCTCTCTCTGAGTGTGTGGGTCTCTTGATGAGTGTGGATTCATTCTCTCTCTCTGAGTGTGTGATGAGTGTGGATTCATTCTCTCTCTCTGAGTGTGTGATGAGTGTGGATTCATTCTCTCTCTCTGAGTGTGTGATGAGTGTGGATTCATTCTCTCTCTGAGTGTGTGATGAGTGTGGATTCATTCTCTCTCTCTGAGTGTGTGATGAGTGTGGATTCATTCTCTCTCTCTGAGTGTGTGATGAATGTGGATTCATTCTCTCTCTGAGTGTGTGATGAGTGTGGATTCATTCTCTCTCTCTGAGTGTGTGGATTCATTCTCTCTCTGAGTGTGTGATGAGTGTGGATTCATTCTCTCTCTGAGTGTGTGATGAGTGTGGATTCATTCTCTCTCTGAGTGTGTGATGAGTGTGGATTCATTCTCTCTCTGAGTGTGTGATGAGTGTGGATTCATTCTCTCTCTCTGAGTGTGTGATGAGTGTGGATTCATTCTCTGAGTGTGTGATGAGTGTGGATTCATTCTCTCTCTCTGAGTGTGTGATGAGTGTGGATTCATTCTCTCTCTGTGTGTGATGAGTGTGGATTCACTCTCTCTCCGAGTGTGTGATGAGTGTGGATTCATTCTCTCTCTGAGCGGGTGATGAGTGTGGATTCATTCTCTCTCTGAGTGTGTGATGAGTGTGGTTCATTCTCTCTCTGAGTGTGTGATGAGTGTGGATTCATTCTCTCTCTGAGTGTGTGATGAGTGTGGATTCATTCTCTCTCTGAGTGTGTGATGAGTGTGGATTCATTCTCTCTCTGTGTGTGATGAGTGTGGATTCATTCTCTCTCTGAGTGTGTGATGAGTGTGGATTCATTCTCTGAGTGTGTGATGAATGTGGATTCATTCTCTCCCTCTGAGTGTGTGATGAGTGTCATTCTCTCTCTGAGTGTGTGATGAGTGTGGATTCACTCTCACTGAGTGTGTGATGAGTGTGGATTCATTCTCTGAGTGTGTGATGAATGTGTATTCATTCTCTGAGTGTGTGATGAATGTGGATTCATTCTCTCCCTCTGAGTGTGTGATGAGTGTCATTCTCTCTCTGAGCATGTGATGAGTGTGGATTCATTCTCTCACTGAGTGTGTGATGAGTGTGGATTCATTCTCTGAGTGTGTGATGAATGTGTATTCATTCTCTCCCTCTGAGTGTATGATGAGTGTGGATTCATTCTCTCTCTCTGAGTGTATGATGAGTGTGGATTCATTCTCTCTCTGAGTGTGTGATGAATGTGGATTCATTCTCTCTGAGTGTGTGATGAGTGTGGATTCATTCTCTCTCTGAGTGTGTGATGACTGTGGATTCTCTCTCTCTGAGTGTGTGATGAGTGTGGATTCATTCTCTCTCTGAGTGTGTGATGAGTGTGGATTCATTCTCTCAGTGAGTGTGTGATGAGTGTGGATTCATTCTCTCTCTCTCTCTCTCTCTCTCTCTCTCTCTCTCTCTCTCTCTCCAGTAAACACACAGGCACAGTGTTGTGGTAACTGGTTTAGTTTTACTAAAGGAACAAGTTTAACAACATCTTGAACAGAGAAAGATCTGTTCCATCACCACACATCATGCTTGCTCTGAAACCAAAAAATATACATTTCAATAAAATCAGCTCTGTATGTTACACATTGACAGCCTAAATCAGACAGGAAATCACCCAGGACATACCATAATACTGGGGGCATAGCTGCTATAGCAACCGCAAACACTGTGCTGTAGTCTAGCTGCTATAGTCAATCAAACACTGTGCTCTAGTCTAGCTGCTATAGTCAATCAAACACTGTGCTCTAGTCTAGCTGCTATAGTCAATCAAACACTGTGCTCTAGTCTAGCTGCTATAGCTAACAATCAAACACTGTGCTCTGTCTCTGCTATAGTCAATCAAACACTGTGCTCTAGTCTAGCTGCTATAGCTACAATCAAACACTATAATTTCTAGCTGCTATAAATCAAACAGCTCTGCTCTAGTCTAGCTATAGTCAATCAAACACTGTGACACTAGCTGCTATAGACAATCAAACACTAGCTCTAGTCTAGCTGCTATAGTCAATCAAACACTGTGCTCTAGTCTAGCTGCTATAGTCAATCAAACACTGTGCTCTAGTCTAGCTGCTATAGTCAATCAAACACTGTGCTCTAGTCTAGCTGCTATAGTCAATCAAACACTGTGCTCTAGTCTAGCTGCTATAGTCAATCAAACACTGTGCTCTAGTCTAGCTGCTATAGTCAATCAAACACTGTGCTCTAGTCTAGCTGCTATAGTCAATCAAACACTGTGCTCTAGTCTAGCTGCTATAGTCAATCAAACACTGTGCTCTAGTCTAGCTGCTATAGTCAGCAATCAAACACTGTGCTCTAGTCTAGCTGCTACAGTCAATCAAACACTGTGCTCTAGTCTAGCTGCTATAGTCAATCAAACACTGTGCTCTAGTCTAGCTGCTATAGTCAATCAAACACTGTGCTCTAGTCTAGCTGCTATAGTCAATCAAACACTGTGCTCTAGTCTAGCTGCTATAGTCAATCAAACACTGTGCTCTAGTCTAGCTGCTATAGTCAAATCAAACACTGTGCTCTAGTCTAGCTGCTATAGTCAATCAAACACTGTGCTCTAGTCTAGCTGCTATAGTCAATCAAACACTGTGCTCTAGTCTAGCTGCTATAGTCAATCAAACACTGTGCTCTAGTCTAGCTGCTATAGTCAATCAAACACTGTGCTCTAGTCTAGCTGCTATAGTCAATCAAACACTGTGCTCTAGTCTAGCTGCTATAGTCAATCAAACACTGTGTTCTAGTCTAGCTGCTATAGTCAGCAATCCCCTATAGCTGCTAAAGGTAGGAATGTTTATTTTTGCTGTTTTCTTTGACAAGGTAATTCCATATTTAGGCTGTCAATTTATTTGAAATATAAAATCTTTGTATTGATCAGACACAAAAACATTTTTCTAAATATACTGTCCAACCAAAATACTGAGTGTGGAGAGTAAGAGGCAAACTAGTTTAGCAAAATAGTCCAAATACTGCCCTCTACGGGAGAGACTGTGCCAGTGCACACTGAGAGAGGACAGGAGGGAGCGGGAGAGGGGGAGGGATGGGGAGAGGAGGGGAGGGGGAGGGAGAGAAGGAGGGAGGGAGGGGGGGGAGGGGGGGGGGGGGAGGGGGGAGGGGAGGGGGGGGAGGGGGAGGGGAGGGGGGGGGGGAGAGGAAGGAGGAGGGGGGAGGGGGGAGGGGAGAGATGGAGGAGAGAGGGGGAGGGACAGGGGGAGGGGAGGGGGAGAGAGGAGGAGATCTCTTTTTTAAGGCTGTAAATGATACATTCACCTGCGGAAGCTAATCCAACATTATGCACCGTTTCTGTAACATCGTTTTCAAATGTTTCAAACAATACTAAACAAAACAAAAAATATACAAAACATACCCAACATTGGACAAATACAAAGTACTGTACAGCGAAGAAGAAGAAGAAGTCTAAATATGAACATAATACTAGCACTGGAAATGCTCCAGACAGTACGACCGCATCCCTCCTCAATGAACCAGCCTGGAGACTGAAACCTGGAAGAACTACAGCAACGAAACTCAGTGAGGAGACAGGACAGACACACAGGAGCAAAGATAACAGAGGAAAGAGAATGGGTTGTAAAGACAGTCAGCACTGCTGTAAAGGGACGGCCAGTGAGGATGTTTATAAAGATAATAGGAGTTAAGAGAATGGGTTGTAAAGCTGGTCAGCACTCCTGTAGGTGACGCTGTTGTCAGTGCTGATGTCAGAGGAAAGTGGGCTGAAATACCACACTTACATCACTTCCTGTTTAGATTCACCGTTTCCCTCGTCACATCCTGGGGCCTTTTTTAAAAAGCCTCCCTGTGGAGTGCAACCATGAACCTGCCCCCCACGACACTCTTCCCCCTAGTGGATGAAATTAATACAGCAGTAAGGAATACCACTCAGAGCAAACGCTGTGTTTCTTACATCCACTAGGGGGCAACGTGAAGTGAGACGGGCAGGTTAAGGGTTACTGAGAAGAGCTTGGGAGCTCTATTGAGGCCGAAGGGGGGCTTGAACCCCCCCCTGCGCCCCAGGATGAAGAGTGAAGCTGCAAGAGGAAGAGGGGTTTCTCAGAGCGATGTGTTACTGAACCCCTCGGGTGTTTGATGCAGTGTGGGACCCTCAGAAGGAGGGGTTTCTCAGAGCGATGTGTTACTGAACCCCTCAGGTGTTTGATGGAGTGTGGGACCCTCAGAAGGAGGGGTTTCTCAGAGCGATGTGTTACTGAACCCCTTGGGTGTTTGATGCAGTGTGGGACCCTCAGAAGGAGGGGTTTCTCAGAGCGATGTGTTA
This sequence comes from Huso huso, assembly GCA_036884735.1. Lineage (NCBI taxonomy): Eukaryota > Metazoa > Chordata > Actinopteri > Acipenseriformes > Acipenseridae > Huso > Huso huso. Next base: position 13,337,139 of record CM072698.1, on the reverse strand, counting down.
CTGAACCCCTTGGGTGTTTGATGCAGTGTGGGACCCTCAGAAGGAGGGGTTTCTCAGAGCGATGTGTTACTGAACCCCTCAGGTGTTTGATGGAACCCCTCAGGTGTTTGGGACCCTCAGAAGGAGGGGTTTCTCAGAGCGATGTGTTACTGAACCCCTCAGGTGTTTGATGCGGTGTGGGACCCTCAGAAGGAGGGGTTTCTCAGAGCGATGTGTTACTGAACCCCTCAGGTGTTTGATGCGGTGTGGGACCCTCAGAAGGGGTTTCTCAGAGCGATGTGTTACTGAACCCCTCAGGTGTTTGATGCAGTGTGGGACCCTCAGAAGGAGGGGTTTCTCAGAGCGATGTGTTACTGAACCCCTCAGGTGTTTGATGCAGTGTGGGACCCTCAGAAGGAGGGGTTTCTCAGAGCGATGTGTTACTGAACCCCTCAGGTGTTTGATGCAGTGTGGGACCCTCAGAAGGAGGGGTTTCTCAGAGTGATGTGTTACTGAACCCCTCAGGTGTTTGATGCAGTGTGGGACCCTCAGAAGGAGGGGTTTCTCAGAGCGATGTGTTACTGAACCCCTCAGGTGTTTGATGCAGTGTGGGACCCTCAGAAGGAGGGGTTTCTCAGTGCGATCAGGTGTTTGACTGAACCCCTTTCTCAGGTGTTTGATGCCCCCCTCAGGTGTTTGAGGTGGGGACCCTCAGAAGGAGGGTTTCTCAGGCGATGTGTTGTGTTACTGAACCCCTCAGGTGTTTGATGCAGTGTGGGACCCTCAAGGAGGGGTTTCTCAGAGCGATGTGTTACTGAACCCCTCAGGTGTTTGATGCAGGGTGGGACCCTCAGGAGGGGTTTCTCAGAGTTCTGATGTGTTACTGAACCCCTCAGGTGTTTGATGCAGTGGGGACCCTCAGAAGGAGGGGTTTCTCAGAAGCGATCTGTTACTGAACCCCTCAGGTGTTTGATGCAGGGTGGGACCCTCAGAAGGAGGGGTTTCTCAGAGCGATGTGTTACTGAACCCCTCAGGTGTTTGATGCAGTGTGGGACCCTCAGAAGGAGGGGTTTCTCAGAGCGATGTGTTACTGAACCCCTCAGGTGTTTGATGCAGTGTGGGACCCTCAGAAGACGTTGATGTTGCCCCACTCGACCAGGTACTGCACCGTCCCGTCCACAGTGACCCGGCGCGCCAGGACCCGCACCGCCTCCCTCGACCCCCCCTCGCCAGAGGCAGGGCTGGGGGGGCAGCTGCAGGGGCAGGAAGTGAGGTCATGGCCGCTGGAGGCTTCCTGTTTGTGGCGGTACAGGCTGTCTTCAGCACTGAGGAGACAGAGGCAGAGAGAGAGAGCGAGAGGGTCAGGGTCAGGCAGTATCCCAGGGCTGCTCTGAATAGCTCTTCACTGGGCTATATCTGACTTACACAAAATAGTTCTGTTTTTTTTAATGAAATACTAAATGGGGGAAACGACTGGAAGACAGACCTGTACTGGTACTTTGAACTGGGAGAAGGGCAGCTGAACTGGGAGACTGTGCTGGCTGAGGGGTGGAACGAGGCAAACATCTTCTTAGGGGGAGAGCTGCAGAGAGAGACAGAGATAGAGAGAGAGAGAGACAGAGATAGAGAGACAGAGAGAGAGACAGAGAGAGAGAGAGAGAGAGAGAGAGAGAGAGACAGAGATAGAGACAGAGAGAGACAGAGAGACAGAGACAGAGAGACAGAGAGACAGAGAGAGAGACAGAGAGAGAGAGACAGAGAGAGAGACAGACAGATAGAGAGACAGACAGAGAGAGACAGAGATAGAGAGACAGAGAGAGACAGCGACAGAGCCAGAGAGTTAAACAGCCATCACTATACACTGTGTGTCTATCACTGTACACTGTGCGTCTATCACTGTACACTGTGTCTCTATCACTGTACACTGTGCGTCTATCACTGTACACTATCACTGTACACTGTGTGTCTATCACTGTACACTGTGTCTATCACTGTACACTGTCTATCACTATACACTGTGTGTCTATCACTGTACACTGTGTGTCTATCACTGTACACTGTGCGTCTATCACTGTACACTGTGTGTCTATCACTGTACACTGTGTGTCTATCACTGTACACTGTGTCTATCACTGTACACTGTGTGTCTATCACTGTACACTGTGTCTATCACTGTACACTGTCTATCACTATACACTGTGTGTCTATCACTGTACACTGTGTGTCTATCACTGTACACTGTGCGTCTATCACTGTACACTGTGTGTCTATCACTGTACACTGTGTGTCTATCACTGTACACTGTGCGTCTATCACTGTACACTGTGTGTCTATCACTGTACACTGTGCGTCTATCACTGTACACTGTGTGTCTATCACTGTACACTGTGTGTCTATCACTGTACACTGTGTGTCTATCACTGTACACTGTGTCTATCACTGTACACTGTCTATCACTATACACTGTGTGTCTATCACTGTACACTGTCGTCCTATCACTCATACACCTGTGCGTCTATCACTGTACACTGTGTGTCTATCACTGTACACTGTGTCTATCACTGTACACTGTGCGTCTATCACTATACACTGTGTGTCTATCACTGTACACTGTGTGTCTATCACTGTACACTGTGTGTCTATCACTGTACACTGTGCATCTATCACTGTACACTGTGTCTGTCACTGTACACTGTCTATCACTATACACTGTGTGTCTATCACTGTACACTGTGTGTCTATCACTGTACACTGTGCGTCTATCACTGTACACTGTGTGTCTATCACTGTACACTGTGTCTATCACTGTACACTGTCTATCACTATACACTGTGTCTATCACTGTACACTGTGTGTCTATCACTATACACTGTGCGTCTATCACTGTACACTGTGTGTCTATCACTGTACACTGTGTGTCTATCACTGTACACTGTGTGTCTATCACTGTACACTGTCTATCACCTCTATTATTGCCCATTGCCCCCCCTCCCCCCCAGTGGTCAGTCCTGGTTAGCTCACCCTTGACCCCAACGCTCCTCCGGCTTCCACAAGTTGTATAAACTGCCCCCACCCCCGTAACCCTGGTAACACTGACTCGGGCTCACAGGATTGGGCACGGCGTCCTGAGGGACAAACAGAACAGCGAATCAGTGCGGAGTGGGGGCTGGAGTTAAGGAATACGTTAGAATGGGTTACACCAGGGGTTCTCATCCTATCAGAAATCAGCCAATCACACTGAAGTATTTGCCAAAGTCCCAGTTCATCTTGACCTGTGTCAGTCCTTCCATAGAGCCCCATGATCCACTCCAGTGTTCAAACATCAAAACTCACCTGCCTGGTAGTTTGTAAAAAGGCTCTTCCTGTTAACTTCGCTGTTTCTTTAGATTTTTACGAACTTGTTACTCTTCAGAAAATATTACTGAACTCTCTACAAACTTCTAAAAGCACACGTTTCTCCAGCTGCACTTTAACAGCACAGAGACGAGGACGAGGCTCATCTGCAGCGCCAGCAAAGGGAAATCCAGTTAACAACTCGCTTCATATTTCATATTTGAATCCACACTCATCACACACTCAGAGAGAGAAACATTAGTGAGTCAATTCACGTTTAGACTTGTGTGGGATGTTATTTTTAAAGTTCTTTGTATTGCTAGAATGACTGTATTGAAACCCTGACACACTGTGATGAGGGGCGACACACTGTGATCCAGGGGGACAGAGAGACCCCTGCTGAGCACCACTGGGTTATACACTGAGATGTAATACATTCATAAGAAGACCATATCAAATACATTCCCTGTTCTAGACCCCAGAACCCACTCCCTGTAGTAGATCACATATCTCGCTCCCTGATCTAGATCCCAGCAACCCCCCTGTTCTAGATCACTGACCTGGTTCACACTGTGGTCAATGAGACTCCTGTGATGAGGGGAGCGAGAGAGACACACTGTGATGAGGGGGCAGAGTTCAAGGGTTCTAGACTCGGGTTCAGAGACACACTGGTCCCTGTGATGCCCCACTGTGGGGGGCTCCACCACTGGGGGGGAGGGAGGACACACTGTGATGAGGGGAACAGAGAGACACACTGTGATGAAGGGGCAGAGAGACACACTGTGATGAAGGGACAGAGACACACTGTGATGAGGGGAATAAGAGAGAGACACACTGTGATGAGGGGGACAGAGAGACACACTGTGATGAGGGGAACAGAGAGACACACTGTGATGAGGGGAGCAGAGAGAGACACACTGTGATGAGGGGGACAGAGAGAGACACACTGATGAGGGGGACAGAGAGACACACTGTGATGAGAGGGGCAGAGAGACACACTGTGATGAGGGGAACAGAGAGACACACTGTGATGAGGGGAGCAGAGAGAGACACACTGTGATGAGGGGGACAGAGAGACACACTGTGATGAGGGGAACAGAGAGACACACTGTGATGAGGGGAACAGAGAGACACACTGTGATGAGGGGAGCAGAGAGAGACACACTGTGATGAGGGGAACAGAGAGACACACTGTGATGAGGGGACAGAGAAACACTGTGATGAGGGGACAGAGAGACACACTGTGATGAGGGGGGGAAGAGAGACACACTGTGATGAGGGGAGAGAGAGACACACTGTGATGAGGGGGACAGAGAGACACACTGTGATGAGGGGAGCAGAGAGACACACTGTGATGAGGGGGACAGAGAGACACACTGTGATGAGGGGAGCAGAGAGACACACTGTGATGAGGGGGACAGAGAGACACACTGTGATGAGGGGGCAGAGACACACTGTGATGAGGGGGACAGAGAGACACACTGTGATGAGGGGAGCAGAGAGACACACTGTGATGAGGGGGACAAGAGAGAGACACACTGTGATGAGGGAGAGAGACAGAGATGACACTGTGATGAGGGGGGACAGAGACACACTGTGATGAGGGGGCAGAGAGACACTGTGATGAGGGGAGCAGAGACACACTGTGATGAGGGGGCAGAGAGACACACTGTGATGAGGGGGACAGAGAGACACACTGTGATGAGGGGACAGAGAGACACACTGTGATGAAGCGACAGAGAGACACACTGTGATGAGACACACACTGGGGGGACAGAGACACACACTGTGATGAGGGGGCAGAGAGACACACTGTGATGAGGGGGACAGAGAGACACACTGTGATGAGGGGGGCAGAGAGACACACTGTGATGAGGGGGACAGAGAGACACACTGTGATGAGGGGGACAGAGAGACACACTGTGATGAGGGGAACAGAGAGACACACTGTGATGAGGGGAGCAGAGAGACACACTGTGATGAGGGGAGCAGAGAGACACACTGTGATGAGGGGGACAGTGAGACACACTGTGATGAGGGGGACAGAGAGACACACTGTGATGAGGGGAGCAGAGACACACTGTGATGAGGGGGACAGAGAGACACACTGTGATGAGGGGCAGCACAGATTTGGGAATCGAGTTGTTTTGTCTCACCTCCTTCTGGGATGGGAAGCCCCTCCCCCTCGTGACATCACACAGGGGGGGTCGGGGGTCACAGGTGTGAGGTCGGAGGTCAGTGGGGGCGGGGCTCGGAGCTGCAGCCCAAACAGACACTTTTTCTTTTTGATCTCTTTACCAGAAACAAACCTGCAGGAAAATACAGAGTCATATACAAGGAGTTATACAGGAGTAGAGGAGCGAGTAAACAGGGTCCTACACAAGGAGTTATACAGGAGTAGAGGAGCGAGTAAACAGGGTCCTACACAAGGAGTTATACAGGAGTAGAGGAGCGAAAACAGGGTCCTACACAAGGAGTTATACAGGAGTAGAGGAGCGAGTAAACAGGGTCCTACACAAGGAGTTATACAGGAGTAGAGGAGCGAGTAAACAGGGTCCTACACAAGGAGTTATACAGGAGTAGAGGAGCGAGTAAACAGGGTCCTACACAAGGAGTTATACAGGAGTAGAGGAGCGAGTAAACAGGGTCCTACACAAGGAGTTATACAGGAGTAGAGGAGCCTACAGTAAACAGGGTCCTACACACAAGGAGTTATACAGGAGTAGAGGAGCGGAGTTAAACAGGGTCCCTGTCTCTCTGGGAGTTGAGGGTGGAGAGGGTTAGTTATACAGGGGAGTTGAGGTGGAAAGGGTTAGGGTTAGGGTCACCTGTCTCTCTGGGAGTTGAGGGTGGAGAGGGTTAACAGGGAGTTGAGGGTGGAGAGGGTTAGGGTTAAACAGGGTGGAGAGGGGTTAGGGTTAGGGAGTTAGGAGGGGTTAGTTATACAGGTCTCTCTGGGAGTTGAGAGGAGAGGGTTAGGGTTAGGGTTAAACAGGGTCCTGAGGGTGGAGAGGTTAGGGTTAGGAGCTCACCTGTCTCTCTGGGAGTTGAGGGTGGTAAACAGGGTCCTAGCTCACCTGTCTCTCTGGGAGTTGAAGGAGTTATACAGAGGTTAGGGTTAGGGTTAGGAGCTCACCTGTCTCTCTGGTTGTTGAGGGTGGAGAGGGTTAGGGTTAGGTTAAACATGGTCCTCTGGGAGTTGAGGGTAGACAGGGGGAGAGGGAGCTCACCTGTCTCTGGTTGTTGAGGGTGGAGAGGGTTGAGGTTGGAGGGCTCACCTGTTCTCTGGGAGTTGGGTTAGAGGGTTAGGGTTAGGAGCTCACCTGTCTCTCTGGGAGTTGAGGGTGGAGAGGGTTAGGGTTAGGGTTAGGAGCTCACCTGTCTCTCTGGTTGTTGAGGGTGGAGAGGGTTAGGGTTAGGGTTAGGAGCTCACCTGTCTCTCTGGGAGTTGAGGGTGGAGAGGGTTAGGGTTAGGGTTAGGAGCTCACCTGTCTCTCTGGGAGTTGAGGGTGGAGAGGGTTAGGGTTAGGCCTGTCTGTTCTCTGGGAGTTGAGGGGAGAGGGTCACCTGTTAGGGTTAGGAGCTCACCTGTCTCTCTGGGAGTTGAGGGCAGAGAGGAGGTGCTCACAGCGCTCTGATTTGGGGGTGTCTGCCAGCTGAGAGAGAACGAGAGAGAGAGATGCTTAAATTATTCAATATGGTAGTAAGTACTGGTTACTTCCCTGACATCTGGAACCAAGGGCTTATATCCCCAATTCACAAGAGTGGAGACAACTTCGACCCCAACAACTACCGAGGCATCTGTGTGAGCAGTAACCTGGGGAAGGTATTCTGTAGTATAATCAATGCCAGCATAACAGCCTTCCTTACCGAACACAGTGTCTTGAGTAAGAGTCAAATTGGCTTCCTACCATATTTACACCCTACACACCCTAATTGACTTTAAAAAAAGCATTTGATTCCATTTGGCATGAGGGTTTATATTATAGAATTCTTCAAAGTGGTGTAGGGGGTAAAGTCTATGATATAATAAAATCAATGCACACAGAAAACAAATGTGCAGTAAAAATTGACAACAAAAGGACAGATTTCTTCACTCAGGGGCGACGGGGTGAGGCAGGGCTGCAGTCTGAGTCCAACACTGTTCAACATCTACATCAATGAGTTAGCAACGATGCTGAAACTACACTGACCTGGGCCTGACTATCAGCACGTCGGGGAGCTTTAACCTGGCAGTGAATGCACTAAAGGAAAAAGCCAGAAGAGCTTTTTATGCCATCAAAAGAAGATTCTATAAAATCAATATACCTGTCAAAATCTGGCAAAAATGAATTGACAGCGTCATCCAGCCCATTGTGCTGTGTGGTAGTGAGGTGAGGGGTCCACTCAGTCAACAAGACTATACTAAATGGGACAAACACCCAAACGAGTCTCCTACACTGTGAGAAATACAACCAAGCAAGGGAAGCATTCTTTAAGAAAATAGAAAATGCCCAGCCACTTTGTCCAAACATGGCAGACCCAGAAAAACTGTCTGTACTCCTGGGGGAGGGACACACAGCCCCCCTGTCTGTACTCCTGGGGGAGGGACACACAGCCCCCCTGGGGGAGGGACACACACAGCCCCCCTGAGGGAGGGACACACAGCCCCCTGGGGAGGGAGGGGAGGACACACAGCCCCCATCTGTGCTCCTGGGGGAGGTACACACAGCCCCCCTGTCTGTGCTCCTGCCCCCTGTGCTCTGCTCCTGGGGAGGGACACACAGCCCCCCTGGGGGAGGGACACACAGCCCCCCTGGCTGCCCAATACGGAGCTGCCTGCCACAACCAAAGGGGCGCGCAGTGACACTCTGCATGAGGAGCACAACTTGGGAGGAGAGGAAATGCATTACTTGTAGCCACTGTATTATTTATTTTGGATATATATATAAGAGATAAGAGAGAGTATGAAATCTCAAAGTTATGAAGGCTATGAGACAGACACACACACACGGACACAGACACAGACACACACACACGGACACAGACACAGACACAGACACAGACACACAGACACACACACACGGACACAGACACAGACACACAGGCACAAACAGAGACACACAGACACACACGTCAGTACGCACAGATCCCAGCATCAGTGAATCCCAGTTTTCGTTGACGAAGGAGAGGATCTCTCGGTCGAAATCAAAATATTTCTTCTTGCAGCAAAGACTGAGGTGGTACAGAACCAGATGAGCGATCTCTACCCTGCAGAGAGGAGAGGAGAGGAGAGGAGAGGAGAGAGGAATGAAATCTCCCTCCCTCCCAGTCCCTCCTCAGCTCTAACCATTAGAGCCACACTGCCTCCCTCCCTCCCTCCCAGTCCCTCCTCAGCTCTAACCGCTACAGACACACTGCCTCCCTCCCTCCTTCCCTCCCTCCCTCCCAGTCCCTTCTCAGCTCTGACCATTAGAGCCAGCCCCCCTCCCTCTCTGCCAATCCTCCCAGTGGTGTGTTGATATTTACCAGCTCATGGCCAGTCTCTTAATGGTTTCTGGTCCTCGCGTGCAGACTGAGCACTCAAACTGGTAGAACCTGGGAGAGGAAACACAGAGCAGGGTACAGAGAGAGAGTACAGAGCTGATTCAAACACACACACACACGCACACACACACACACACACACACACAGGATTAGAGCAGGGTACAGAGATAGGAGCACAGCGGTGATTCAAACACACACACACACACACACACACACACACACACTTCGTACATGTGCTACATTCTCTGCATTTTCTGCTGTGAAACTGATCAATCTCTCCCTCACTGTCTGTCTGTCAGTCTGTCTGCAGCTTTATCACACTAGACTACAGTATGTAAGAATGCAGTGAACTAACACAGACACCAAGAAGGAATTATATTGAAGTATCAAACTGAACAGGATTGTGGGGTTCTGTCTGTCTGTCTGTCTGTGTGTCTGTCTGTGTGCGTGTGTCTGTCTGTGTGTCTGTCTGTGTGTTTGTCTGTCTGCATGTCTGTCTGTCGGTGTCTGTGTGTCTGTCTGTCTCTGTGTGTGTCTGTGTATCTGTCTGTCTGTGTGTATGTCTGTCTGTGTGTGTGTCTGTGTGTGTGTCTGTCTGTGTGTTTGTCTGTCTGCGTGTTTGTCTGTCTGCGTGTCTGTCTGTCTGCGTGTCTGTGTGTCTGTCTGTCTGTGTGTATGTCTGTCTGTGTGTGTGTCTGTGTGTGTGTCTGTGTGTCTGTCTGTCTGTGTGTATGTCTGTTTGTGTGTCTGTCTGTCTGTCTGTGTGTCTGTATGTCTGTCTGCGTGTCTGTGTGTCTGTCTGTTGTTGTAATGAAACTAGTCACTGTGACACTGTAGTAATGAAACAGACACTGACTGTGAGAGCAGCACCTGTCTCCATACAGCAAGGAGTGTGTGAGTGAGTGTGAGAGTGTGAGAGTGAGTGTGAGTGAGAGTGTGAGATGAGCTGTGGTCTCACCTGTCTCCATACAGCAAGGAGTGTGAGAGTGAGTGTGTGAGAGAGTGTGAAAGTGAGAGTGTGAGTGAGAGAGAGAGTGTGAGTGACTGTGAGAGTGAGAGAGTGTGAGAGTGAGAGTGAGAGAGGGTGCGAGTGAGTGTGAGTGTGTGAGATGAGCTGCGGTCTCACCTGTCTCCATACAGCAAGAAGTGTGAGAGTGAGTGTGAGAGTGAGTGAGTGTGAGAGAATGTGAGAGTGAGAGTGCGAGTGTGAGAGAGTGTGAGAGTGAGAGTGAGAGAGGGTGAGAGTGAGAGTGAGAGAGGGAGGAGCGAGAGAGGTGAGAGAGGGAGAGTGAGAGGGAGAGTGAGAGTGAGTGAGGTGAGATGAGTCAGCAAGAACCTGTCTCCATACAGCAAGGAGGGAGGAGAGAGAGTGAGAGTGAGTGAGAGAGAGTGAGAACGAGAGGAGAGTGAGTGAGAGGTGAGAGGTGAGAGTGAGTGAGAGAGGAGAGGAGGTGTGAGATGAGCTGCGGTCTCACCTGTCTCCATACAGCAAGGAGTGTGAGAGTGAGTGTGAGAGAGTGTGAGTGAGAGTGTGAGAGTGTGAGAGTGAGAGAGGGTGCGAGTGAGTGTGAGAGTGAGTGTGAGAGTGAGTGTGTGAGATGAGCTGCGGTCTCACCTGTCTCCATACAGCAAGGAGTGTGAGAGTGAGTGAGAGTGAGTGTGAGATAGTGAGAGTGAGAGAGAGTGTGAGTGAATGTGAGAGTGAGTGAGTGTGAGAGTGAGAGTGTGAGAGAGAGTGAGAGTGAGTGTGTGAGATGAGCTGCGGTCTCACCTGTCTCCATACAGAAGTGGTTTGGTCAGACACTGAGTGCAGGCCTCATGAAACCACTGACCACAACAACAGCACTGCAGCATCTTGAGATTCCACCTGGAGAGAGAGAGAGGAGAGAAAGATAAGAGTGAGAGTGATAGAAATGAGAGAGTGAGAGATAGAAATGAGAGAGGAAGAGGGGAGAGAGGAGAGGGGAGAGAGGAGTGAAAGGAGAGAAGAAGGGAGAAGAGAGAGGAGGGGAGAGAGGTGGGGAGAGGAGAGGAGAGAGGAGAGGGGAGA
>CM072698.1:13316251-13321251 GCA_036884735.1 Huso huso | reverse complement strand
AGACGCTCCTCATGTTTGTAGTTTCAATTATGAGCAGGGCTGTTCCTTCAATGCAATACATCACAGGGCAGTGAAACCAAGGGGACCTGTGAGTTAACAGGTATAAGTGAAAGAGTAAGAGTGAGAGTGAGAGTGAGTGTGTGTGAGTGTGAGAGTGTAAGAGTGAGTGTTGAGGAGAGGAGTGTGAGAGTGAGAGGGGAGAGAGTGATTGTGGATTATTTATAGAGGTAAAGGAGATAGAAAGAGTTTGGAGAGAGGAGATGGAGGATGTTTTTTATAAGTGAAGAGTGAGGAGGAGGAGGTAATTGTGAGAGGTTGAGGAGAAATGAGAGAGTGAGTTAGGGAGAAGATTATGATGAGGGGTGAGAGGTTTAGATTAAGAGTGAGATGAAATGTGAAATGTAGTAGAGAGAGGTGAGGGGAGAGAGGTGAGAGTGAGTGAGATTTTAAGGAGTGAGGTACAGCACCCAGAACCTGTGAAAATATTAAAACGGAGACATTTGGATGGAGATTGAGAGGAAGAGAGGAGGAGAGAGAGGATAAGGAGAGATTTAGAGAGAGACTGTTTTGGGAGAGAAAGAGAATGAGAGAGAGAGACTGATTTAGGATGAGAGAATGAGAGAGAGACTTACATTGATGGGAGAGGAGAGAGATTTGCTCACAGGAGTGAATGTCTTTCCACAGCACCCAGAACTCTGAGTTGTCTTCAAAACGGACGAGACAGGACTGCTTCACTCTGTCAACCTGAGAAAACAGAGAGAGAGAGTGAGAGGGATAGAGTGAGAGAATGAGAGAGAGAGAGACTGAGAGGGATAGAGTGAGAGAATGACTTTGACTTTTAAGATCCTTTATTTAACATTCCAAATAAAATCCATTAAAACTCAATAAAGGTAAAACATAACAAAATTAAGATTTAGCAATATTAAAAAATCCTAAAATACATCATGTTCTCCTTAAAAATAGATTTTACCAATATAAAAAGGATCATAAAAATCAATTAAAAAAAAAAACACAGTGTTTTCTTTCTGTTAAAAACAGATTAAAAGCCAAAATTAATAAAAAACACTGTAAAACAATAAAAAATAAAATTAAAACTAGAACAAAAACTGGAGCTCCCCTCCTCACTCACAGCACACAAGGCCTCCCACACACCACCTCTCCTGAAGTCCTCCGGGTTATTATTTAGTTTAAAAATTCAAAATCCACTCTTATCCGGCTGACCACCAAAACCCTGAACTGCAACACAACATCAGTCAGCCCAGCGCCAGAGATACTGTTCTTTCTGGATTTTAAAATGGCCAATTTTGCTGACCCATTATAAAATTAATTAAAACACACCTGTTTCTCTTTTTAAAACTGTAGGGAACCCCAAAGATAAAAAAGCTCTTTTGTGAACTCCTCGCCCTAGGCCCTGCAGGAGCTCCTGTAGGAGATGGAAGAGTGGTCCTAGCCTGACACACTCACTATACATGTGAAACACTGTTTCCTCTGCAGAGCAGAAACAGCACTCTGAGCTAATGCTAGCATCAACTCTGTGGAGAAACCTGCCGGTGGACACAATACAGTGCAGGATCCTCCACTGCAGGTCCCCTCGCTCTCTTGGTGAGGGGCAGTTTATACAGCACCCTCCATACTGGCCTGCACCCCTCCTTTACCTCCAGACATGCCCTCCATCTTGAATCCACCAACCCCCTCAACTGGTGGGAATGTGATGCCTTCACACAAATTTGGTAGATCTTCTTACCTCTGCTGTATGAAGAGTTAGATCTTTAACTGTGTCTAGGTTTAATAACATTCCCTCGTTTCCTACACCCCCTCCTCTCCTTCACCTACTGCTGGACACACTAGCAGCCCTGGAAAGATGAAGTCTTGTCTCTGCCCTGTGCCGCTGGACATCTCCTCTCTCACAGCCTCCCTGAGCTCGGGGAAAGACAACTTCTCAGTTCACTGACCATTTTCTCTGCCAGTCTCTCGAGTGCCAGCCCAGCCGCCCAGACAGCTGTGTAGCAGTCAGCCAGCAGGAGAGCTCAAAGTTGATAAGATGTCTCAGCCTGGTCACCCTGCCCTCACAAAGCTGGCACAGAGCGTCATTGACTGAAAGAAACGTACAGGGAAGAGCGGATTGAAAAATAGGGCTCCTCCAACAGGACCCTGCCTGTCAGGGACCCCCTCATCCCTCGCCACCCTCACTGTCCTCCAGGCATCTAAAACACTCAAGTAAAAGAAGAGAGACCTACTTTAGCTAGTCTGGCACTCTCAATTAAAAACAGGTGTTTGTCTATCCCCAGCCCCCTACTCTGCTGAGGAAAAACAAGCTAGCCTCTTCCAATGAGCCTCCTCCCCAGCGTCAGGAGCCTCTGAACCGCCTGCAGTCTGAAGGCCGCCACCCTGCTGGCAATGCAGACCAACCCCTGCCCCTTCATCAGTGGGGAGATACAGGACCGCTGGCCTCAGCCAATGTCTCCCGCTCCAGAAAAAACTCCAGCAGTATTCTTTGGATCTCCTGCACCATGCCCCGGGAGGGTCCAGACACACCAGCCTGTGCCACAGCATGGAGGCCACCAGATTATTAATCACCAGGACCCTTCCCTAAAGGACAGCTGGGCCAGCAGTCCCCTCCATCTCTGCAGCCGCCCCCTCACCCTGTCCACTAGGCCCTCCCAATTTTTCTGCATATATCTCCACTCCAAAAAAACCCCCAGCACTTTTATACCTGTCCTGTCCCATCTCAGCGCCTCAGGCAGGACAGGGGGGGTGCAATCATGCCAACTACCTGACAGGAAGGTGTCACACTTTGCCCAGTTAACTCTTGCTGTAGAGGCTCTTTGAATGTGTGCAGGCTCTGCTGTAGTGCCTTGATGTCTCCGTCCACTGCACACAAACACGCTCACATCGCCTGCATAAGCGGACACCTTCACTGCGACAGAGGAGGGTGAGGAGGGCACTGCCCAGCCAACCAGCCGGCCCCTCAGCAGGTGCAGCAGGGGCTCTATGGCCAGTGAATAAAGCATTCCAGACAGGGAGCAGCCCTGCCTAATACCCCTGCACACTGGGAAGGGCTGACTCAGCCCATTGTTAATCTTTAAAATGCTAAAAACATTCCAATATAAAAGCTGGATATAAGAAATAAAAACAGGGCCAAACCCAAGGCTTCAGGGTTTTAAAAGGTATGTGTGGTCGACTCTGTCAAACGCTTTCTCCTGATCTAAAGAAACCAGCCCAACATTCAAATCACATGTCTTAGCCATTGATAAAAGTCTCGAATTAAAACAAATTATCAAAATGGAACGTCCGGTATGCAGTAAGTTTGGTCCATGTGTATTACAGCTCCTATACACATTTTTAGTCTATTGGCCAGACATTTTGAAATAATTTTAAAATCAGAACATAAAAAGCGATACAGGTCTCCAGTTTTTGAGTAAACACAGGTCTCCTTTCTTGGGCAGTAGTGTGATTACTGCCCTCCTGCAGCTGAGGGGCAGTTCTTTATCTCGGAGGCTCTCTCCCAGCACCTGCAAAAGTCCTCACCAATCACAGTCCAGAAATTTTTAAAAAATTCAGTGGGCAGTCCATCAATGCCAGGAGCTTTTCCATTTGAAAGCTGTGTAACAGCAGTGGTCAGCTCCTCATATGTTAGTGGCTTGTCTAATTGGTTCTGTTCTTCCTCGCTCAGGGTGGGCAAATCCTGGAGCAGCAGGTCTGTATCCTTCTGCTCACAAGGCTCTTTGCTGTATAGTTCAGAATAGAATTTTACTGCCTCCCTGCTGATCTCCTCCCGGCTGTACAGCTCCCTGCAGCAGGCGTCCGGACGCAGTGCATCTTCCGCTGTCTGCTCTCCTCCTCTCAAGCCAAAAAAAAAACTGGAGGGGGTGTCCATGTCTTTAAGCTCCATGAAGCGAGAGCGCACCAGCCCCCTTCACTCTTTCCTTCAGCAGGCTGCCCAGCATGTGTTTCTGCTCCCTCAGCGTTTGCAGGGTCTGTTCCTGGTGGTCTGTGTCCAGGCTGCTCTCTAACTGGAGAATTTTCAACTCCAGCTCTCTCACTGCTGCGTTCAGTGACCCGGTTGAATTGAGTGTGTACTGCTGGCAAAAAGATTTTAATCTGCGTTTTGCCAATGTCCCACCACTGCCTAATATTTTTATAATTTGTTTTTTTTTTTTCCAAATGTTCCAAAAATCATTAAATTGTTTTACAAAAAGTGTGTCCTGTAATAGCTTTAAATTAAAATGCCAGTAGGAGGTGCTGTGAGAGTCAGTGGTGAGTATTACTGTAACTAACAGGCAGTGGTGGTCAGAGAGGCTACTGGGGATGATATTGGCTTTAATGAATTTATTCAATTGTGTGTGATGTGTAGAAGCGGTCTAACCTGGCTCTATATATTTTTGTTGTCTTGCGACAATGAGACCAGGTGTACTGTCTTGCATTGGGGTGCAGACACCTCCAGACATCAACCAGGCCACTGAACTGAAAACTGCAGCTAATTCACTTGAGGATTGGGGATTGGGTTCCTCATTATTTCTATCCATTGTAAAATCAATAGTGCAATTAAAATCTCCTCCCACCACCACCACATCATCATTATCAATATTTAAAAGAGCTTGCTTTAATTTATTAAAAAAATTAAAATCGTTCCTTCCTTTATTTGGTGCATAAATATTAATAAAAACAAATACAGTGCCACCCAACCTTGCTCTCACTTTTAATAACCTCCCTTTTCAATTTCTTCAATATCTAAAATTGTTGCTCCTAGGCTGGGCTTAAATAAAATTGCCACTCCTGCACTGGTGCTTGAGCCGTGGCTCAGCACACACGGCCCCCTCCACTCTGCCAGCCACGCCGCCTCATTCTCCCTGTCTGAGTGCGTCTCCTGCAGTTCCCCCTCTTCTGCTCTAAAACTCACACAGCTGCGCTCTTTTAAAAGACTGTCTGCAGCCATTCACGTTAAAAGAAATAAAAACGCACTTTTCCATAGCGGCTAAAAAAAATAAAACTGACAGAGT
>CM072698.1:13188751-13308751 GCA_036884735.1 Huso huso | reverse complement strand
TAATAGTGTGTGTGTGTGTGTGTGTGATAGTGTGTGTGACAGTGTGAGTGTGTGATAGTGTGTGATAGTGTGTGTGTGATAGTGTGTGTGATAGTGTGTGTAATAGTGTGTGTGACAGTGTGACTGTGTGATAGTGTGTGTGACAGTGTGAGTGTGTGATAGTGTGTGTGTGTGTGTGATAGTGTGTGTGTGAGTGTGTGTGTGTGACAGTGTGTGTGTGTGTGATAGTGTGTGTGTGTGTGTGATAGTGTGTGTGTGTAATAGTGTGTGTGTGAATGGTGTGACATAGTGTGTGTGACAGACTCAGTGTGAGTCGCAATTTTCGGGCT
Source organism: Huso huso (assembly GCA_036884735.1). NCBI lineage: Eukaryota > Metazoa > Chordata > Actinopteri > Acipenseriformes > Acipenseridae > Huso > Huso huso. The sequence continues at coordinate 13,308,422 of CM072698.1, read as the reverse complement.
GACTCGACTGGACTCGACTGGACTCGTGTACTTGCTCAAAAAACTCGACTCGACTCGTGTCCCGGCCCAAAAGACTCGACTCGAGTCATAGTCTATGATAAAGAAATCGATCAGTTTCGTTATGAATGACCGCAGCCCTTCTTGTGACGCGTACAAGCCCGGCCTCGTTATGAGTGAGAGGAACACGTGACAACACAGAGCCCGAGAGAAGCGCGTCAGCAGCACGGAAGGGAAACGGAGTACCTGCGCATGCGCGCGTCGAGTTCACAAGAACCATGGAGACAGCGAGAGAAACAAACAGCATCCCGCCAGCACCGAGAAACGCCAGACTGAAATAAACCGGGTCTCAAGCAACCCAAATCGGGATCGGGCTTTTTATATTTTATTTACGGAAGCTTAAAACTTACATGCGATAGAAAAATAGGGGTTTAGTGCTTGTTGTCTACTTGAATGTATATTAATAGAACGTTATACTATGTTAAAAACTAATTGTTTTAGAAAACAAACAATTGGCAAAAAGCCACATTTTGCTAAAAGTGTACGTTGTGTTTTCAAATCCAAACTCGTGTACAAGCTTATTAGCTTAACAAAACAATGTTTTGTCCAGGACGTTTATAATAACGCACTGTTGAAGAAATGAACACACACCCCGCTGTGTGGCGCTGTAGCATTGTGCGTGTTCACATTCCCGGAGCCTCGACAGCACGCACGGTGCAGATGATCAATGAAGCTGCTGCGCGGTCGCGTTTGTTTACCGGCATGCCGGAATCCAGTTAATCAGCGCTAGACGGGTTTGATTCATTGGTTTGCATCCTGGATAGAGGTTTTAAAGTTATTTTGGTTAAAAAAACGTGTTGCTTTTTTAAAAGAATATATTCATAAAAGCAAAAACGGGCGGACCAGACCTCGTGATTTGGGGAATTCTCAACATTGCCACACGCAAGGAGGCTGAGGACGGAACTGTGGTGTTTTCAAAGCATTTTAAAGAAGCGGTCTGTGGATTTTGTCATAGTGGGTGAACAGATCAGTTATTACCCCGGAAAAAAATGCGTTCGTTTGCGCTGCTGGGGTATTTTGCGTGTGTTTATGAAACAGCAGCTGCAATATAAACCTTTTACATCAGTAGGGTTGTTCAAAATACAATCGAGCTCTTGTTATTACTGTACGGTTGCGCATTTTAACTACCTTGGTTAAAATGTTTATGCTGGGATGTGATGTGTGTGAAATATTTTCGCTGTTTTTAAGCGCATTAGGTGAAGAAACCCTTTTTTATCTGGAAATAATGAAAATTACTAATTTTGTAACACGCATTATTATGCTAAACTCGTAGCCTTTCAAAATACATGTCTTTATGTAATATTAAACAGATTAGGCTGAGTTTATTGATTTTGAGCTGGATCATGTATGTGCGAGGATGCAATGGTTTATTGATTTTGAGCTGGATCATATATGTGCGAGGATGCAATGGTTTATTGATTTTGAGCTGGATCATATATGTATGCAATGGTTTATTGATTTTGAGCTGGATCATGTATGTGCGAGGATGCAATGGTTTATTGATTTTGAGCTGGATCATGTATGTGCGAGGATGCAATGGTTTATTGATTTTGAGCTGGATCATGTATGCAATGGTTTATTGATTTTGAGCTGATCATGGATGCAATGGTTTATTGATTTTGAGCTGGATCATGTATGTGCGAGGATGCAATGGTTTATTGATTTTGAGCTGGATCATGGAGGATGCAATGGTTTATTGATTTTGAGCTGGATCATGTATGTGCGAGGATGCAATGGTTTATTGATTTTGAGCTGGATCATGTATGTGCGAGGATGCAATGGTTTATTGATTTTGAGCTGGATCATATATGTGCGAGGATGCAATGGTTTTAAAACTCTGATTTCATCTCAGTTGCATTACTTGGACTGTTTTCCTTTGTAACTGCTGTTTTGAGCTTAGAAGCAAGATCTCTGAATCAGTATCAAATTCAATGCCACATATCCTTTCATATGGTTAAGGTATCTGAAGAAAGGATCAGAGAGTTTCACTGTTGAGAAAGGAGAAACACTCAGGCTGCCATCAGTGAAACTGTAAAGAAATGCTTCAATACATTCTTTTGTTTTGTGGTTTCCATTACTGTACATCCAACCCAACTGAGCACAGGTAAAAGGGCCTCTGTATGGTCCATAACAAAACCTGCTTATAAAGGAATCGTGAAGTCACTGAAATGGAGACGAAACACGAGGCAGAAACCGTGGACCTTGAATGGTGAACATCAGTGGGGCAAGTGTGACCACATTACTGTGCATCTCAATTCTGTATTTGTAATTGAAATGTTTGTTTTTTTGTTACTAGTAGATCTCCTGTAAAACAAATCTGATTAAATCAAACTGTCTCGAACTGTCAGAATGACTTGAATTGACTCGAGCAAACTCTGTGACTGGACTCGAGCTTGGCATGTCAAAGACTCGAGTCTTACCCCCCCCCCCATGTCTCAACTCGAGTCTTACCCCGTGTCTCAACTCGACTCGAGTTTGTGACAGCGTGTGTGACAGCGTGTGTGTCGATCACAGCACTGGTTTGTGACAGCGTGTGTGTCGATCACAGCACTGGTTTGTGACAGCGTGTGTGTTTCAAAACTGGCGCGTGGAGAGTACTGGAGCCTCAAATGGGCTGGAGAAATAAATATAAATAAAAAAAAAACACATAATTTGACCTCTCCAAGAACACTGAACTCTCATAAACATTCCTGGGAAACAGACAGCAAGACAGATTCAGTCAGTTTAATATAAAACAGAGCAATGAAAGGAAACTTAAACAATGGAAATGTCAGGGCCGCTGCGGAGAGCGAGAGGAGTGACAGCAACAGGACAGGAGGGGGAGACAGGCACCGCGCTGGAGACGGGACTGCTGTGAGGACTCCTCCCTCTGTCCCTAGGACGACGGGACTCCTCCCCCAAGGGGCGGGGCTGTCATGGGTGGCAGGAACAGGGATTTCAGTTTGAGGGACATGGCAGCAATCTCGGGGTCCTGAGTCTCATACACCTTCACAAGCCGGGCAAATTTCAGGACACCTAAAAACAAACACAAATAAAGAAGTCTGTCAGTAACTTGAGAGAGCAAGAGAGACACAGACTCGCACAGAGAGATAGAGAAATGCACACAGATTCACCGACAGAGAGACACACACCCCTGTTGAAAACCCAAACCTGCAGAACAATTGAAAACCCCTACTTTTTTTTTCAATGAAGTAATGCCTTCTGTCCCTTCTCCAGTTACTCCTGACTCACACAGCCCTGCCCTGCTTTTTACAGGTTTCTTGCCAAAAACACAAGTCTGTCGACTGCATCAGGTTTTAGTTCTGTACGTTCACAAGTAACAATGTTAGCACAGGTACTGAGAAATCTCTCCGATGGAGAACGTGTTGCTGGTATGCACAGATACCTCTTTGCAAGTTTGTTCAGTCCAGGTAAGTTTATCTGTTCAGCTTTCCACCAGATCAATGGATCTGATTCACTGTCAGCCAAGGGTGTAAGTATGTATGATTTCAGGTATATTCTGTCTGTTTCACAAACTACAGAGGTAGCAGTAGCTCCTGGCGTGCTTCATTTGAAAAAGCTGCCCCAGGTGTTCTTGTTTTTTTTAGCTGGTGCCCCTCCTTTATTTGCTGCTCCTCCTCCTTCAGCGGAGTCAGTTCCAGTGTGTCTGGCTGTGCCAGCGAAGCCCTCTTCCTGCTCTCCAGATTCATCCCGTGACTCTGCTCCTGCTGTGAATGATGCAGTCCTCACTCACGTACCCAATCTTGGGTCAGTAGAAGATGAAATATCAAGCAGATCTTGGGTGTCAGAATATTTCTCATTGAAGGAATTCAAAATTCTTTCTTTGACTTTGAGCTCAGTCTCATCTTCCTCAGCAGCCAAAATGAAATGCAAAACAGGTTTCAGGTAGGACACACTGACACAGCCATCACCTGACAGAGCGTCTGTAAAACTCAATGAGCTCAGAGCCGAGCTCCATGAATCAAGCACGTCCGCGTCCTGCCCTGTAGGTGCTAAGAGTCTGCTCTTTCTATCTGAAGCTAGGACTTGTGCGACAGCCTCTTCCTGTTCCAGCACCCTTTGACCTATTTGCTGCTGTGCTCCCCAGCGAGGAGGTTTTTCTGTTATCAGCTGGTGCTGAGTTACACTGAGCTCAGCCTTGGCTATCAGAGAATGTGCTCCCCCAGCCTCTTCCACACGCCAACGGCACCTTTAACACTGTTTTCTATTTAAAAAGAAATTTCTAAATTTAATAAAATAATGTTTATATTGCATAAATTTAAATAGATAAAATATTAAATTATTAAATAGATATGCAACTGCATATTAAATTTAAATTCAATTATTCCTTGTTACTTTCCATTGACAAATATTAAATTTTCAGATATGCAAACAATGGGAAATGATTAAATTTTTAAATAAACGATATGCAATTGCATTTTCAAATTTTGCAATTTATTAATTTAACATTGATTTAATACGCAATTGAATATCTATTTAATATTAATTTATGCCACGCAATAGAAAGCATTACCAAAAATATAAAGCTGTAATCTAGGCATGAGAACGCTGCAGTGTGCAAGAAAAATATAAATAACTGTATAAACTGACACGGAGATTCCTTTGATCCCATGAAGTTTTATTATTATTATTATTTATTTCAATACCCTTATCCAGGACAAGATATCACATTATACATTATTTCACATTATACAGATATCAATTATTTTACATACAATTACCCATTTATACAGGGGGTTTTACTGGAAATGATTAAGTACCTTGCTTTTCAAGGGTAACAAAATATAAAGTCCAGAGCCCTAACCACTACTCCACACTACTCCAATACTCCACAAAGAAAATGTATGCAAAACAGTGGCTTTTAATTTCAACTCAATTAATATAGTTTGTTTAAAACAGTGGCTTTCTTTAATATAGTTTGAACCTTTTAAAACTTTTAAAAGCAGTCCCACACTTCTGTTTAAATCGTTTACAAAACATAATACAAAAATATGCTTATTAACATAAAACATTAGCGTGGAAGAATCATTTTAAAAGCTGTTAATATAAATGAGACTTGCCGATCGCAAGGTGAAGCCTGTGTCCACACTTTCAGTTCTGCAGCTCTGAGATGTCTCATCTGTTGTCTGTAGCGATGCAGATTTGCTGCTCATCTCTCAAGCCCCAGTTTCGCAGTGGGACACGTTACTGCGTCAGTGATTTGTTTCCATAGTTTGCTGCTTGGCACAACATTTGAAATCGATTCTGAGACAGAGGTTTGTATTTCGCCTTTTTTGGAAGCTGATTTAGTAGGATTTTCAGGCTGCATTTTTTTTCATTGCATTTACTGTATCAATAGGATGCTTCAGGAGATGAAACAGATTGGAGGGGCTGCCTCAGCCTTCAAACATACTTTACAAATGATGCTACTCTGCTCAGTATCTGTTGATTTGAATCTGAAAAAACAGCAAACCACTGAAGATGCTCCTTTCTTAGGGATCAGCTCATCTCCAGCAGAACGAGATGAAGAGTCACTGCTTTGTTAGTTTTCACTTTCACTCACAGCAGCCGCCACAGTTAGGCTATGTGACAAACTAACCAAGAGACTGTGTGAAGATCCGAACTATCTACGTTTAGCTAGCTGGGGAGGGCTCGTCAATGCTATTGAACAAATGATTTTAAAAGTTGCACGTGACCCGATTGATTTAATGGTTGAATGAGACGTTTTATATAAAATATTAGTATGTTTTAATTAAAAATGGAAATAATATAATGCAATAAAAATAATACCAAGCTCTACTTTTGAGACCTCCCTATAGTTCAAATGGATCAGTCCACGAGACATGAACTGAGCAGGGGGAAGAAACGAAACCTATGTTAGAACAGAAGGTTTAGTTTCTTCAAATTAACACACCAATATATATTTTTTTCCTTTAGACACTTCATATGTTTATTTTGAATCCAGTATAATTCTTTCCCCCTGATATTTTTGATTGTCTTTTAAAAAAAAAAAAAACATTGGCAGACCTCTGTCCCAGTGATTTAGACACACACACAGAGAGAGAGAGAGAGAGAGACACACACACACACACACACACACACACACACACGCAGAGAGGAGAGAGGGGCCTGGGGATCACACAGTAATTAAAGTTACAGGTTGAGGTAAATACTCATTGAAGCTGCATTGAATGCTGTCTGTAAATTCATATTTGTATTCTTTAATACCTGGTTAACCCTGACAGGGGCATTCTCTTACTGTTTGGACTTGTTTGATGCAGAGTGCCCTCCCATTATAAATGTAGTACAGTGGAATGAGCAGTGTGTCCAGCAGGGGGCTGCACTGAGACCCTGTTCGAGAGGGGCTGGATCATTATGGGATGCCTACCTTCGCCGTCGTTGCTGAAGCCGTACGACTTGATGACTTCCTGCTGGATCTGGGTCGCCACGGGCAACACGAACTGCAGCATCTTCCCCATGTCATTACAGGCGCTCTCGCGAGCCTCCTGCAGGCGAGCCTCGCTGTCAGGGGAGCCCAGCGCCTTGAGAACCTCCGCCAGGACCACTGAGAGACACGAATATCATCAATACAGACCACAGAGACACGAATATCATCCATACAGACCACGAGACACAAATATCATCAATACAGACCACAGAGACACGAATATCATCCATACAGACCACAGAGACACGAATATCATCCATGCAAACCACGAGACACACGAATATCATCAATCCATACACGAATATCATCCATACAGACCACAGAGATACAGACCACGAGACACGAATATCATCCATACAGACCACAGAGACACGAATATCATCCATACAGACCACAGAGACACGAATATCATCCATACAGACCACGAGACACGAATATCATCAATACAGACCACAGAGACACGAATATCATCCATACAGACCACAGAGACACGAATATCATCCATGCAAACCACGAGACACGAATATCATCCATACAGACCACAGAGACACGAATATCATCCATACAGACCAGAGAGACACGAATATCATCCATACAAACCACGAGACACGAATGTCATCCATACAGACCATATCATCCATACAGACCAGAGACACGAATATCATCCATACAGACCACGAGACACGAATATCATCCATACAAACCACGAGACACGAATATCATCCATACAGACCACGAGAGACACGAATATCATCCATACAGACCAGAGACACGAATATCATCCATACAGACCACGAGAGACACGAATATCATCCATACAGAAGAGAGACACGAATATCATCCATTCAGACCACGAGAGACATGAATATCATAAATACAGGACAGGACCACAGAGAGAGGGGACAGGGCCAAATACCAGGACACAGAGACGGGGACAGGGGCATGTGTAACACTAAACTATTATACTGTGAGTACAAGAACTATAGGTTGAATAATTAATGTTAAATTGTAAAAATAATAACAACTAAAAAAGCTCTTTAGTTTACTCCAGGGTACCTAAACTAACAATTTATTTAAAAAAAATTATATTGTTCAAAAAATATCTTCTAAAAAAGATAGAATTCTTTATCATTAAATAAACATTTAACAATTTTCATTTTTTCACTTGTTTCAATATTTTCTAATCTTAAATAAAAAACGATGTCTTGTTCGGGTGAAATGCAGCAGTGTGTTCTGGCAAGGGTCTGCAGATAAACCCACGCTCTCCCGTGTACAGCACTCGTGTTAAAACATCATCGAGGCTCGTCTGCGGGGTGACGTCAGTGACAAACAGGCTGGGCTGTGAAGGAGCCTCCTTACAGGTCCTTACTCCTCTCTGTGTATTCAAACCACTGGCAGAAAAGACAAGGACTTTACAATGCTGCCGGAGACGCCTTGTTAAGCACTCTCTCTCACACACACTGAGACACATACTGACAGACAAACACACTGAGACACACACACACACACTGAGGCACACACACAGAGACACACGCACTGAGACACAGACACACACCGAGACACACACACACACTGAGACACACACTGAGCCACAGACACACACACTGACAGACAAACACACTGAGACACAGACACACACACACACAGACAGACACACACACACACCGAGACAGACGCACACACAATGAGACACACACACACACCGAGGCAGACACACACTGAGACACAGACTCACACACACACTGCCTTCCAAAGGTTTCAAACCTTTTCCCTGACACTAAACCCCCGACATCACCATCATAATAATAATAATCATCATCATGATAATGCTGCTGCTTCACTCGCGTACCTTTGGTCTGCTCCGCAGTGAGCAGTCCTTGTTGAGTCTGCGCCGCTGCCATGCTCTCTCGGACCCGGAGCTGCACGTCACTCTTCACTTCTGTTTATTTCAACTCGGCGGATCTCTTTATTTCATCCACAGTGGAGTGACACACACGAGCTGCGCGACGCGTCTCCGGTAAGTGCTGTGTGTGATCAGCACCGCGGCGCTTGCGTTCAGTGCAGGATGGGGGGGGAGCACAGTACTGTTTTAATTGCAGGGTAATTTAACACAAATCGAATCACATACTTCAAACAAAATATGCTTGAATACAACTGGGTCGTGGGTTAGTTTAAAACGAAGCTTGTAACAATCCGCAGCAAACCAAGTCAGTAGATTTCTAAAGTCAATTAAAATACGCGAGAATGGTGAAGTCTAGTCCCCACCCCTCTGCTCTCCTCCCACGGACACGGTAAAGATCTAGGAGTCCGTTTTAAACCCCGGTTATATATTCCCACACCGCCGCCCAGCGGTCGGAGGACGACATTACCTCCATTTTGCCTGCGGTGTAGCTGTGAATAATAATATGCAGGGTCTGCGGAAAACAGTGCAAACCAATGGAATGCTCTTGTGAGTTATAGAGCGTTTAAACTTAATTTAAAAACGTGTTTGACATCAGCATGATAGTTACACAACAAAGGACAAGGGCGCGGAAACGTTACCTGCAAGTGACGGAAAAATGAAATACTGCGCTTCATTCATGAACCCTTTGGTTGTTCTGCTAAATGTGATAGATACAATGTCAATAGCAAACACTAATTCAGTCACAAATTTAAATTACATTTTATACATTTTAAAAGTTTGCGAGAACTCAGGAGTTTGAGAAATGGCCCTGCCTTAACCTTTTAAAAAAAAACGTGTTTTATAAATAAAGCTTGAACTTTTCAGGTGAATTGCAGCGACCTGAACGCAGCGTACTAACGGGATGATCCCATCATGGTCAGTACGGAGCTCCGTGCTAAACTAGTACGCAAGTTAAATACCAGCTGCGTACTAAACATGATCTCAATGGCAACAAAACACAACGTAACTGCTGAGAGGATACTAAAGCACAGGACTGAGGATTTATATCGTACCGTACTAACTGGAGCACGTGTGAAAAATCCTAAAATGTATTGACATCTATATTTTACATAAACACATATTTACATATAGCCTAATATATATTGTAACTTGGAAATAAATTATTTATATATTTTTTTTAGAAATATATTTAAAATGCATTTTCGTTCCATATGGGTAATAAATAAATCGATTCCAGTACGACTCAATATATTCTCAGTTATCTCCCGATGTTTCTAATTAAACCTAAGCGTAATGTAATGGTGATAAAATCGTCTTTTAAAACAGCTGTGTAATCATTCATTGTTTTAACTAGCTGTATCTCTTTATAAAGTGGCCTCACTGCGCCCCATCGACACATCACGCGAGATCTGTAAAGATGTTGAGTCGCTATGAGAGAGTTCTGTGTGCGCGGCGAGTACAATCAGCCTGGATAATATGAGGAGGCTGTGTGGTCCAGTGGTTAAAGAAAAGGGCTTGTAATCAGGAGGTCCCTGGTTCAAATCCCACCTCACTCACTGACTCATTGTGTGACCCTGAGCAAGTCACTTAACTTCCTTGTGCTCCGTCTTTCGGGTGAGACGTAGTTGTAAGTGACTCTGCAGCTGATGCATAGTTCACACACCCTAGTCTCTGTAAATCGCCTTGGATAAAAGCGTCTGCTAAATAAACACATCATAATAATAATTTCCAGGCCTTCTCGCTGTTTGCATGACCAGGGGAAGAGGGGTCACCCCTTTGACCCCACACTGCAGGTTTTGTTAACACTGCGTTTTTTTCTCGCTGCGTTGGTGATTTGATCAATCTACACGAGAGCACCGTTAGCTGTACTGTTCATAAGATCTCTAAACCCATTGCAGCCCTACACGAATCTTATATTAAGATCTCTAAACCCATTGCAGCCCTACATGAATCTTATATTAAGATCTCTAAACTCACTGCAGCCCTACATGAATCTTATATTAAGATCTCTAAACCCATTGCAGCCCTACATGAATCTTATATTAAGATCTCTAAACTCACTGCAGCCCTACATGAATCTTATATTAAGATCTCTAAACCCATTGCAGCCCTACATGAATCTTATATTAAGATCTCTAAACCCATTGCAGCCCTACATGAATCTTATATTAAGATCTCTAAACCCATTGCAGCCCTACACGAATCTTATATTAAGATCTCTAAACCCATTGCAGCCCTACATGAATCTTATATTAAGATCTCTAAACCCATTGCAGCCCTACATTAATCTTATATTAAGATCTCTAAATCCATTGCAGCCCTACATGAATCTTATATTAAGATCTCTAAACTCACTGCAGCCCTACATGAATCTTATATTAAGATCTCTAAACTCATTGCAGCCCTACACGAATCTTATGTTGCCATGCCAAATGAAGAGAAGCAGCGGCACATCTGCACAGCCGTTCACACCGAAGCAGCAATAGAGCAGGTGTTGCTGGAGCTGTTGACCGCACACACACACACACACACACCCGCATTCACTTTCACAGGAAACACAAGGATCCGGATTAACAGCCGTGGGTATACTTCTAGCAACTGTCAGAGGGTGTGTGACTGTAACGCATTTTGACACTCTTATGATCGGACCACAAACACAAGAAAGAGAAGGACTGGTATTCTGAAGAACTATTATAAATAATCACTTCTAAAGCGATCTAGGGAAGACATTTATTGTACCCTTTAAACACGTCACCACACGTCACACTTGCCCCTCCCCTTTATGAAAATGTCAATGTAACAAAACACAGTTTGGTACCCCATATCTTATCCCTTATCTATGATAAATACTACGGTACACACTGTGGGGTAACATAAACCCCACAACCCCACCCCCGGGGCTCCAACCTCCGACTGCAAGGCAAGCAATCTGCCGATCATAATTTCAATTTTGTGACCAATATATGATCATTTTTTACGGGCACCGTATTGGCCTGTTTGGTAGCACGCAACAATAAAGAGCTTAACCCTGAGCTCAGTCCTAAAGCTGAGGATCAGCTAGTCCCCAACTTTGCTCCGGATCTTTTTTTTGTTGCAATCGGTACTAAGTTAGGACGCAGCTGGGGATGATCCAGAGATTGCACCGTATTAGCTAGTACGCAACTACGCAGCTCCGTACTAACTGTGCGAGTTGCGGACTAGCTGATGTCATGATCTCAGTGTGCCAGTGCGGCCCAGCAGTCTCAACCAGGTCTGGGTTTGAAACGTCTCCCTTTTGTATTTCACATTAGATTCAGCGCATCAGATACAGACGGAGAATTCCCCATCACCAGAACCGCAGGTGCGGTCTCCATGGCAACCAGCACCGCTGCTGACGTCCACAACTCTTGTTTGTTTGCCTTTTGAAACATGCAACGCTGGTTTAATTGCGTATAACACAATGTACAGTCATTCGCTATATATAGTGGGTATATATATATATATATATAAGCAGGTTTTGTTGCTCAGCCTCCCCGCTTATTAAAGTCAAGAGCCGCACTGGTCACCACTGTGTACGGAGCGACGGAGGCTAACATAACAAAATTGAATACTTCTGACCAGCCGAATTACGCACTGAAGTAGCGACCAGCCTCACAATGTAACGCCGTTGAAGGAAACGTTCTCTTTTTTTTTTCTCGCCAAAAGCTGCAATGATCAGAAGTAGTGGATTTGTTAAGTAAGTGAGCGGCTCAGAGCGGCTCAGTAAAAGAATCAGCTTCACGACTCGCTCAGGTCCGCTCCCGCTGAGCCGCTCAGAGCCGCTCCTGAGCATTTCTCATCAGGGATCAGAGTGAGCGGACACCGGCAGGAAACGAGATCACAGGCAGGATTGACAAATACGTTTGTCAAGAACGATGAACTGGTTTCGATTTATGAAGTTATGTATTAAATTGGCTAAATAAGATGGTAAAAATTCTTGTTTTCCAATTTGTATCATTTAATTTCATTTTTTTTTAAAATGTAGAGCTGTTTTATAGTTATTAATGTATTATTATTAGGCTTGTAGTATTAATATTATTCATAATTTTCATTATTAACGTCGGTATTGCCGGTATTAAACACAGCCAGATATGAGGTTCAGTCCAAACAGAGCGCCGGACTCAGCGAGGTACAGCAGGGGACAGTAACTTCACACGGGCCATTTCATCTACCATCACCTCAGAAACACAAACAAGCAAATCATTATTTATTATTCTTTTCATTTTTAAAAGTCGCTCGTCGCTCTCGTGGAGCAGAGTGTTAAATCATTTAAATTCAGCTCAGTGCGCTTTCTGAGCGGCTCACTCACTAAACACACCCACTATGTGTAAAAAAAATGATTCTGCCCAAAAAAACGTCATGGCAACAGGGTGCGTTCAGAGAGATCGTTCTGCGCAGAATCGGACCAGTTTAGCCAATGATCTTCTAAGAATGATCTCCGTGAACGCGCCCACAGCCTCTCGCAAGTTATCGCGATAATTTGCATTTGTTGAAATTCAAAATTAACGACGACGGCTGTTGTGTTACGAAAAGCAACAGAGAAAGGTACGTTTTATTAATACTTCTGTTTAAGTGTTTAAGATGTGTTTTGGGGACTTGTCAGTAAAAGTGCTTAGCTTATAAACATCTGTCACGTCACAGCAACTAAACAAATAGCCAAATAATAGCCAGGGCCGGCGTCAGCACCATGGCAACCCGGGCAAGCGCCAGAGCGGGGCCCACAAACACAAAACAGAAATAAAACTGGAAATACTGTACGAGTAAATCAAATATTTCTGTGCCAGCTATCCTGCTCCAGCAGCCTTTAGGACTACAAACGTTTTGTTTTCACTCAGCTAAAATAAACTGTATGCGTGCAGTGAAACTTTTCAGATCTCCGCCTTTTCCCGTCTTTTCCGTTGACAAGCGTTTTGTCGAACCTCATTATCATAACGTCTATTATCATCATAACGCCTGAACGCCTGTTATAATGATACGATTTAAAACCATCAAAAATGAAACCTGCCCAACCTCTGGAACCTCCAAATAAAAAGAAAATCAAATCTGAATGTCAAAAACGGAACGAAAAGACTACAAAGAAAAGAAAAAACAGCTGCAGTAAATGCACTGTTCTATATGTAAATTTAAAAACGATTATTTCTGTAAAGTGCGTGTTCTGTTTTCTGTTACTTGTGTACGAAGTAAGCTACAGTAACAAAGAAAATGCACTAAAATCATATACCGGTAGTTTTAATTATATATACACTCCCCTCCTTCATAACCTTTATATTAACAGACTCCAAACTTCATCATTAGAAACAGCGTCATAAAAAAACAGAACTACACATATTACACCACAAGAGGGCGCTGCGGGGCTAAACAATGGACACCCGTCAAAGGAAGGGATGGGACATGTCAATCATATATTATGCCAGCAGAAGGGCATGTCAATCAATCAAAGGGGTAATAAAAGGTATTCCGACAGAAGGTGTCTTGCCTTCAGTACTCAGTATGTCATCGCTGACATTCAGTACACCTGGTATGCCTGCCAGGGTTTCTCTGAAAATGTTCTGGAAGATCTCAGCCGCCAATGAGATTCCAGAGTTAGGCTGTTTGGAGCGCAGCAGACCAACATGCGGGGTACATGTTGTGATGTAGCATGAGTCCAGGTGTAGTCCTAGCTGATGATATCCAGCGTTGAGGTCAAGCTTGCTCATGTGAAAGGGAATTCATCTGTGTGCTTGAGCTGATGGTCCAACAGCAGGATCAATGTGTGCTTTACTTGGGGTCCCTTCAGCTTGCCTATGCCTTGGAAAATGTCTGCATATTTTTCTATCAGCTGGTTCTTGTGTTTATCTTTGGCATTACAAACTAGACACACAAGCTCAAGAGCCACTGCGCTATTGTAGCCAAGCAGTTTGATAGCTGCATGATCTACTACAGATATAGTGCCTTCTCTGGGCTTGTCTCGGAAGTTCAGTTGTGATTTCAGTGTGCCTCGTACTGGCACTGGTGTTCATCTTCAGTCTCGTGGTAAAGTGTGATTTTATTTGTATTTATTAATTAGCTCTACGTTGTTGTTAGTCTTCTGCATGTATTGTATGTGTTTTCAGCTGTGTTATCAGATAGTGGTTTTGTTGCCCTTTCATTCTGATTTCATGCTTTCATTGTGTCGTTGTTTGTTTGCCTTGAGTTCCTGCATTGTCTGCTGATCCTCAGGTTCTCATGGCCAGATGGAAAGTCTTTACTCTTCAGTAAGCATGCAGTGAAGCTTCGGGTGCACAGGTGGGTCTCAGTTCACATGAACTGTATTACATGGGTTATTGATGAACATGGTTGATGTTCATTTGTGTTCTTCCGCACCAATCTACTTCTCTGCTGCTGCTCTTCTCAACGTGTCAATCCACTCCTGTCAGTCTAATCTTTCCAGCTCTTCACCTCACTTCCTTTGTGCTGTTACTGTTTAAACTGTATTACTTAAAGGGGCAGCAGTACATTTCTGGACTCTACATATATGATACATTTTAAAACAAAGCAGTTCATTTATTCTGAATAAATCATTGAAATATGCAGAACAAAGTTCTAGCCTCTCCCCTATAATATAGTTGCTATATAGCTTCACCCCTCCTGCAATACCTCGTTGGAAACAGTAGGTGGCAGAATAACCCTGAAGTTCTTGTGTTTAGCCTGGCTTCTATGTAACCGTGGATTCAATTGTATTGGGTGATTAAAAGGTATTGAGAAGGTGTTACTGACATAGTGATTTATATATATATATAATTTTTTTTAGCTCAAAGAGAGCCAGCTGCCCAACGTTTCGATATGTTGTACATATCTTTCTCAAGGGAGTCTGTGTTTGAATGAAAACATTGGAGGTATTTCTAGGTGTTTGACGGCATGACAACGACTTGTTATTGTTTACATTCAAATCCATGATTTATTCTTACATGATGTCATGGTGTTCTATATATTGTGTCATCATTTTTACTTCTATCTTTGAATCTGTATTAATTCTAATTAACATTACTTTATATAAACTTATATTTTTATTATATCATGCAATGCTGGCTCTGAGGATCAGTCTTGATTTGGCCTCCCCAGCGCATCAGCATGCACAACTTTTGAATGAATTTTGTTTATTTATTTAAATGTTATTTATTGAAGTTAATTAGTTCATTCTTTTCTGTTGAGTCCCGCTGGCATAATCGTGTTCACTCTATTTATCCATTTACTTTCTTTTATTCTTCTATATGTCGCATTGTCTAATTTTAGCTGTTCTAATACTACAAACTTTACATCATTTATGTCATGTCCCTGACTGGTGAAGTGCTGTACTATTGGTTCATTCATTTTTTTATTTCTAATTAATGAAAGGTGGTTCTGAATTCTTTTATATAAAGTAGTTCCAGTCTCTCCAACATATTTGATTTCATCACATTTTTCACAGGCTATTCCATAAACAGCATTGCTATTTTTACAGTAGGTATTAGTTCTTAGTGGGTATGTGGTGTTCTTATGTTTAATTATATTTTTACTTTTGTCCATGTATTTACACACTTTACATCGACTGGTGCACATATTCGTAGAACCTATTTTGTCAATTATTCATTTACTGTGAACTAAAATATCACCTAAATTAGCTTCTCTTTTGAATGCTACAACTGAGGCCTTAAGAAATACTTTTTTTTTATTTTTCTGAATTATGTAGAATTTTTTTTTTTGAGAAATCAAGAAACAAAAGACTGAGGATTCAAACTGAAATTCAACTCTTTATTCATTTTATAATGGCAGATACACTCAGAAATGTAGAATATAAAGAGTGAGACAGGACTTACTCAATATATTGAAAGATGTAGCATCATATTAAAATAGAATTACAGTGTGTCTCTTTACTACATTCCTCATCAGATTAGCATGAGCTGCAATCTGCTTCATCAGAAAGCAGGCCCTGTTGGCTGTCCAGTTTGTTTGCATTCCCCAGAGGCAGGTAGTTTAGTCTGCAGGCACACAAGCTTCCTCCCTCCTTGAAGCTTTCTGGCCACTCTTTGTGTCACTCTAGTGTGCACTAAACAGGCACGCTGCTGAGACTACCTGCAGCAGCAGGGGGGTATGAACGACCGCTCTGCTGCAGCTCAGGGAAGCAACACAGGAGTGCAAACAAGGGAGAGAAGAGAGTTTCTTTTCTTTTCCAAGTGGAGTGTTTGTGACACTAGTGCTGATGACATCACACAGGCCTGACTACAGACACACTTTCTTAAATACATAAAAACTACTTAAATATTTAAACTAGAAAAAAGCTTTAAAAAGTAGTAAGTTTTTTTTCAGACTAAAGTGACTTTAAAGGGAGTCCCAACTATAGATAGTTTTAGAACCACTGCTATGAAACCTTTCCAGATGTGTTTTTAACCTTTGAAACAGATAAAGGGGAGCTTTTCATAACAGCACAGATCATTCCACTCAGCCCCCCCATCCTCCCTCAGCACCATCTCCCCACAGTGCTCATAGTAAGGATTGTTGGGCTCCCCAGGGGCCCAGTTAGTGTAGTTTACAGGCCCCTTGTTATCCTCACCAGCCACCCAGTACCAGTTATCATACACAATGCTTCTGTGCAGGCCGATCCAGAATTGCGATGCAGTGCTGTTCCTGACGAGCTCCGACACTCTGTTCTGTGCAGCCAGGCTTGTGAGGTTCACTAGGTCAGTGTAGTGATTCTTGCAGTACCGCCAAGCCTCCGGCCAGACCATACTGTCAGAGATCAGGTGGAGACCCTCAGGGACTGGAGTGCCTGATAATAATAATAATAATAATAATAATAATAATAATAATAATCATTTCATTAACTTTAATATGGTTTTATATGTGTGCTGTTCATAAGAACATAAGAAAGTTTACAAATGAGAGGAGGCCCCATTCAGCCCATCTTGCTCGTTTGGTTGTTAGTAGCTTATTGATCCCAGAATCTCATCAAGCAGCTTCTTGAAGGATCCCAGGGTGTCAGCTTCAACAACATTACTGGGGAGTTGGTTCCAGACCCTCACAATTCTCTGTGTAAAAAAGTGCCTCCTATT
This sequence comes from Huso huso, assembly GCA_036884735.1. Lineage (NCBI taxonomy): Eukaryota > Metazoa > Chordata > Actinopteri > Acipenseriformes > Acipenseridae > Huso > Huso huso. Next base: position 13,290,970 of record CM072698.1, on the reverse strand, counting down.
TTCACTAATCTTGCAGTACCTAATGTTACCTCAGGTCAGGCAGTCCAAGAGTAGTGCTAATCAGGGTCTGTGAAAGCAGATGATAATTTATAGATATTCTCAGCCGTGGAGGAGTTGTGCCGATGTGTTGCAGTATATAGCTAGGTTCAAGTAAGAAGGAGAGAGAGAGAGATCCTGTTGAAGGACAGCAGGGGGAGCTGCAGTGCAGTTTTTTGAGTGAGGGACAAACACAAAATAGGAGGCACTTTTTTGGTGCTTGAGCCACGCTACTGTTTATGAACCGATATGATTGGTTGAGCTAGAGCAGTATACGTTGTTTTTTCTCTCTCGTTCTGGTGACTGAAATTGAGGTGAATTCAAACTTTATATTACTGTACTTTTAGAGCAGTGGTTATTGGTGCTCATTCTTATTTTTGGAGGACAGTATTTGTTTGTCAGTCAGCCTCTCTAATTGATTTTTTTGTTTTGTTTTTTTGGTACTCCTTGTCTTAATTCATTCATGTAGCCAATTTAGACAGCTAGCTAGATATAAAGGGATGTACTTGAGATAGTTGGTTTTGTCCTGGTGACAGTGAAAATAAAACTGTTCATTAATAAATTGTTAGATTTAACATACCTACCTGGCACCTGAACTGGCACATTACCGTTACAGAGTTACTCTGCTCAGGCAAGCTGTTTCACTGCACCCTATGGCACGGTGCCCACCTGTTCCTGCAGTGTGACATTGTCAGGCAGTAGATTTTGCTTAGAAAGAGAGATTCTTTGTACTGTACAATATAATGTAACTGTATAGAATAGGATCCCAAGCCTAAAGACAACATTCTGCTCTCCTGGGATTGTTGCTGAATAGTTGCACACAACTCTCCCACAGCTTATACAGGTCTAGTGGATCACATGACGCAGGAGGTGGGCTGTCAATCACACTGAACACACTGCACTCTACAAACTGCACAGACCTTGAGAGACCGGAGTGGAAGGGGGGCTCGAAGGTTCTGCTTCTGTAAAAAGATAGAGAAAAAAGAGTTTATAACAAAGCCAGATTCCTGCTGTGGGATATGAATCACACTGAACTGATTACACTCCATACCTTGAGAGACTATAGTGGAAGGGGGGCTTGTGGTTTTGGGATCTGTCAGAAGGTAAGAAAAAGAAAATTGGTACATTTTTTGCTCAAATGTATTGTAATGAAACTGTCTCCACCATGGCAATGCTCACAATTAAAATCATCAGCTTAGCTGAAGTTGTATTTTTGTCAGCTAGGTCAGACTAGCCAGTCACTATTTCCTCAAGTGAGTCATAAACCTAAATTCAACTGACTCCAGGATCTGACTCCATACCTTCAGAGAGCGTTGTTGAAGGAGAGTCTGAGGGGGTTGCATCTGTAGAAACAAATGAATCAATAATTAATAAATAATAATAAATACAATAATTCAGTAATTTATTACAGTCACATTTCAGCTGTAGGTTTTCAATCAAACTGAACTGTTTACACTCCATACCTTCAGAGAGCATTGTTGAAGGAGGGTCTGAGGGGGTTGCATCTGTATGAAGATAAAAAGTATCATTTATATTTCAAGTGCATTGTTTTAATATATTGTAATGAAACTGTGTCTATGCTGCTGTCTCCACCAGGGCAGTGCTCACAATGACATGCTGTCTCACTCATCCTGAAGGGATCAGTGTTTTTAAAGCAATACAATAAATACCCAATCAGAATGTATTTTACAGCACATGTCTCTCCTGTGTGTAACAATGAGGGGTAGCTGCTCCCCGCTCGCACACTCTTAAATGACGTGGTCTGTGAATGCAGATGAAAAAATATATATTCCCAGCTGAGGAGGAGTTACTCTGCTCAGCCAAGCCGTTTCACTGCACCCTATGGCACGGTGCCCACCTGTTCCTGCAGTGTGACATTGTCAGGCAGTAGATTTTGCTTAGAAAGAGAGATTCTTTGTACTGTACAATATAATGTAACTGTATAGAATAGGATTCCAAGCCTAAAGACAACATTCTGCGCTTCTAGAATTGTTGCTGAATAGTCGCACACAGCTCTCCCACAGCTTATACAGCTCTAGTGGATCACATGACACAGGAGGTGGGCTGTCAATCACACTGAACACACTGCACTCTACAAACTGCACAGACCTTGAGAGACCGGAGTGGAAGGGGGGCTTGAGGGTTCTGCATCTTGAAAAAGATAAAGAGAAAAAAGAAAGTTTATAACAAAGTCAGATTCCTGCTGTGGGTTATGAATCACACTGAACTGATTACACCCCATACCTTGAGAGACTGGAGTGGAAGGGGGGCTTGTGGTTTTGGGATCTGTAAGAAGATAAAAAAAGAAAAATGTGGTACATTTTTTGCTCAAATGTATTGTAATGAAACTGTCTCCACCAGGGCAACGCTCACAATGAAAATTATCAGCTTAGTTGAAGTTGTATTTTTGTCAGCTAGTCAGATTAGCCAGTCACAATTTCTCCAAGTCAGTCAAACACCTAAATTCAACTGACTGATCTAACTCCATACCTTCAGAGAGTGGTGTTGTAGGCAGGTCTGTGGGGGTTGGATCTGTAGAAACAAATGAATCAATAATTAATAAATAAAATAATTCAGTAATTTATTACAGTCACATTTCTGCTGTGGGCTTTCAATCAAACTGAAGTGATTACACTCCATACCTTCAGAGAGCTGTGTTGAAGGAGGGTCTGAGGGGGTTAGATCTGTGTGAGGATGAAAGAAGTATCATTTATGCATTGTTTTAATGTATTGTAATGAAACTGTGTCTATGCTGCTGTCTCCACCAGGGCAATGCTCACAATGACATGCTGTCTCACTCATCCTGAAGGGATCAATGTTTTTAAATCAATACAATAAATACCCAATCAGAATGTATTTTACAGCACATGTCTCTCCTGTGTGTAACAATGAGGGGTAGCTGCTCCCTGCTCACACACTCTTAATGATGGGGCTGGATTCTGGTTCTTCAGATCTCTAGGCTACACCCTGCCCTGCTCTGGGGGTCAGAGAGCTACTGTAGGATCAGATGGACTGAGCCTCTGAGTCCCTGCTCAGAGACTGGGATACAAACACTGAACTGAACAAGAACACAGACTGAGCCGGGATCCTTACCATCATAGCAGAAGAAAGGGTACAGAACGTTGCAGTCTTTGTCACCCCATGTGCCACTCTTGAACATCCTCACACATTTATCATTGCCTCCCGCATTGTTTGGTTCCCCATTGTTCCAGTAGTGAAATGTGTAGCTATCCCCCTGGAGTGACCACTTCCAGGGCTCATTGAACAGGCCTATCCAGAAGGGCGTGCCCTGCGCTTTCTTCACTAGGTCTTCATTTTCACTGGCGTTCTTTATACTGACGAGGTCAGTGTGGTGTTCTCTACAGTACTGCTGAGCTTCAGTCCAGGGTTTCAGAACTTCAATCAGGGTGTATCTCTCAGTGATGGTGCTGGTCTCTGTAAACACAAACAACAGATGAGAGGCTGGGATCTGTGGAGGTGTGGTGGATCTGAACCCAAAACTGTGTGTTGTCCTCAATCTGACATTTAACAGAAACTGTGTCTTGTCCACAATCAAGCACATTTTTGTGTTTATTTACAATATGGTGCTAAATTCTCAGAAGGTTATTCCAAAAATAATTATATAATTTGGCACTCACAGGTGTATCCAAAACACTCAAACTCATTACAATTTCAAACTACAGGACCTAACAATTAGATCACATGCAGCTCATTAAGGTTTTATTAACATGAGAATCCAACTGCTCTCAAACTCTGTTTAAATAACACAAGGAAAAGTCATGTAATTGTAAGTGATCAGCTGTATAAAAGTATATTAGACTCCCCAGAATTACCGATTTGTCAGGTGTACTTTAACCCAACACTTTGGCTCACAGTGTCCTGTGTGGTTGACTGCATTGTGTTGAAATGCCAGTTTAAGGAGATAAAGGGTATTAGGAGGTGACTCTCTTGAGTGTAAGCACCTGTAGCTCATCCCATGAGCCAAGCAGAGGCTGTGAATACACTGCTCAGATGTTTCACTTTCTTATCACAGAATTCAGATTTTGACGTTTGGTTCCTACAGCTGCCATCAGCATGCATGTCATTGTGATAGCATGTTTCGGATTATAGGTCAGCTGGGACTAGCGAGAGTCTACTGCAGTATTCAGAGATTAGTTTTCATAATTGCAGCAGTTAAGATAGACCTGTAATCAGTTTAATAACTTTGCATTTAATAAAGAACAAGTCCAAACACAGGGGAGTGATGTATTATGTATACATACAGTATAAAAGTGCAACTGTTTATTCTTTTATATTACATTTCACACAACAATAGACTAAATGGTGTCATTTTACAAAAACAAGACAATCTGTCTTTAGTCAAGTCAGTGGAGGCTGGTAACCAAAACAAATGAGGAGGCAGAAAAAAGGCAGAGGGCTTGGGGTCCCCTTCAGGCCCCAGCAGCAGCAGAATCTTATTATTGTATTCTGACTGACAATACTTTCCATATCTTATTGTTTTACTGAAAATTGGATACAAAATCGAATGCTGCAATTAAGTAAGATAGTGCCCATAGACGCAGGCTGTGTGGAAGCTGACCGTGACTGCAGTTATGTGTCCCAAACTGAAGAGGGCACTGTAACGAAAGTCGAGGTCAACCACCACACGGCAGAGCCTTCAGTGAGAGGGCGCTATTATTACCATTAATCAGTCATTTACCCTGAACTTGTAATGATTTGTCGGGTACCCTTCTGCTGAGAAACGTTTTAGAAAGATAGTGTCAAAAATGTTCATAATTAGAGGGAAAAAAAAGACTTTATCAAACAAATAACGTTTTTTACTTGTCAGAGCTGCTTCTAGTTTATCTTGACAGTGCCAGATATCGGAATGGAGCGCTATTACTGAACTCTGCGGGTCAATTGCAATGAACTGAAAAGGACAAGCTGGTCTCACAAGGGAAACGTTGACACAGTAATGTCTTGCGAGGCTCTGGACACGTGACTCAGTTAATGTTTTGCTGGATCTACCACCATGCTTTGCGGCTACGTTACCACAGAACCCCAAATCTGTGTCTAATGTTACCTTTTCAGTTCTGTATCGTTTTCATACGATCATTATTCAACATATTATGATTATGAATGTACATATTGAATGTGTTCTTAAAACGTAGTACATGTGTAGAGCGATATAAATTATGATAGGTATGACAGATAAATTATAAATTTGGTATGATCTAATTCTGAAATGAACACACTGCATCCATGGGGTTGTTGAGAACAAAACCTGAATTTCAGAATTTTAGTTTTTGTACTTTTTAAAATATAAAAGTTTTTGTTCCCAACAAGCCCATGGATGCAGCGTGTTCATTTTTTAAAACTGACATCAATTAGGTCATGCAAAATGTATAATTTATATCCATCATAATCTATATCTCTACACGTGCAATACGTTTTCAGAACACATTCAGCATTGTGAACGATTAGTTCACGGGTTGTAGGTATCCGAGGTATTTGTGAGTACCAGGTGAATGATTGGACAAGACACCGGAAGTCCAATAGTTTATTTGTAGAACAAAAGTACTTCCAAAGAACATGAAACAAAACTAATTATTTTCTTTTGAGTCATTTTTGGACCAGAGATCAGGTTCTTAACAGTCCCTCGTTAAACTAAACTCCACTGGTAAGTAAAAACAGTTAAAGTCCTTGTTTTGTAAATAATCGAACAATTGGTAAATTCTTCATTATTTACAGGGTGATCTCCAATAGGCCCAGCAGGTCGCACTCTTCCCTAGAAAAGTGCAAGAACACAGGTAGGTATCCACAGTTGCCCTCTGGTGGACACTAGTCGCAGTTGCAGCCCAGAGGTAAGTATATACAGTGTACTCGTTTTTGCAGCCCTCAATGCATTAGCAATTTGTAATCCTTTGTCTGCTTTTACAGGTTCCTTAATTTTCCCTGCTGGAGGAGTGGCTGATTGTTGACCACTCTGTCCCTGGAGCTGTGCTTTTTTTAACAGCCAGCCTGGTGTGCTCACAAATTAATAAACAGTTTGCAACACGTTTGCTTCTGTGTGTTTGTTCAAAACCAATTAATAACAACAGTCCTTAAACACGGTCACTTTCGGGCGTTTTTTTGAGTTCACTCATGACTTGCTCCCTGCGTGTAAAGCCCTGACTGCACACACACACAGGGGCATCAAAGTATTCAGAGTCCCGGGTACTGCTTTAAACACAGCGTTTCTTCACCTGCTCAATGTTATCATCAGTAATTTAAAACACTGTCCCGTATTTTATTTTTGACTACCACAGGATATTTTAAAATCGCACGTTTCCGCTGTCATGGCGGGCAGTGCAGATTGTAATTCCACTCGGCTGCACCGATACTCTCACAAACTCACTGTTAGGTTAGTCCCGATCCAGTTCACTAGAGAAAAAGCAGGTTTTACGCAGCGATGAAAACTTTCTTTTCACTTCACAGAAACAGAAAGTAGTTTAAATTCCGTTTACCTCTCGAATGCTGCTATCCACACTGCAGGTCACGGCGTTTTATATTGCTCTACCTTCTGTTTGTTTTGTTTTATATTGATCTTTGAGCTTGCACACTTTTATATTCCTTTATATTGATTTTTTTTTGATTTTTTTTTATTTTTATTTGATTTTTGATTGTGTTTTATCTTGATCTTTTTTATATTGATCTTTGCGGTGTTTTTATATTGATCTTTGCTTATGTTTTATATTGATCTTTTTTATATTGCCCTTGTGTTTTATATTGATCTTTGCCTATGCCATCCCTTAAAAATCTTTATTCTGTGTTTTATATTGATCTTTGCTTCCCCTTTTATATTAATCTTTGCTTCCCTGTGTTTATATCTTTTATATTGAACCATCAAGTGTTCCACTTTGTTTTTATATTGATCTTTGCTCTCATTGATCTTTTGCCATCCTTTATATTGATCTTTGCTTTAAGCTGTTTTTATATTGAAATTTTATTGTTCATTTTTTATATTGATCTTTGCTTGTTTTATAGTCCCCGGTGATCTTTGCTTAGGATATTGATCTTTGCTTAAACATTATATTGATCTTTGCTTCATTTGTTTTATATTGATCTTTGCAAAAGAAAAAAAAATCTTTGTTTTTATTTTAAATTGATGTTTCCTACTGTTTTTATAAGATCTTTGCTTCGCGGTGTTTTATATTGATCTTTGCTTCGCGGTGTTTTATATTGATCTTTGCTTCGCGGTGTTTTATATTGATCTTTGCTTCGCGGTGTTTTATATTGATCTTTGCAATTCTTTGCTTCACTGGGTTTTCTCTTGCTCCTTGCAGTTCTTCACGTCACGCTATTTTATATATCTGCTTGCAATCCTCTTCACGTTACACACGTTTTTTTCCACTCTAACGCTTTTGACCAAACGTAGGTCTGACAAAAACAACCAAACGGCACTACTCTTCTGATTACAGAAAGCCCACACAGGCACCTTCCCGCTTGCGATACCTTCGTCTCTTTCACTCCCCCTTCATCTTCTTCTGCTTTCTGTTAATGGCCACCAAGCTTCTGCCAAAGCTTACTGTCGCCACCTTCTGTTTGTTTTGATTATAGTTATTGTGAGCCCAACACTTTGATTCCTGATTTATTTTTATTTATTTATTTATTTATGATTGGTTAAATCTCCCTGTTGTCCTAATGAATTCCCCTATATATCTGACCCTACCCTTATCTATTGTATTACCACCCCCTATGCCATCCCTAAAAACATTATTCTGAATATTCAAAGCCCTCAACTCTTCCCCTACCTCTAATCTCACTTCCCTATATCTAGCATATTCAACCATCAAGTGTTCCACAGTTTCCATAACCCCGCATCTCACACATAACCCATCCTCATGCGCTCCAATTCTATAGAAATGTTCATTTCCCTCTTACGCCCTCTAGTCCCGCGGGCGGAACAGTTGCAAAAATTATATTTCATAACTCATTTGTAATATTATTAAAAAAGCAAAAAAAAAAAAGCTGACTCAATATCAAAATCGTTGTTTTCCTACTGTCAAACAGCGAAGGAATTTTTTCAATCCGTATTTCACCGCTGAGATATCCCATTCAGAATGTGTCTAGTACCCCATGCTACAAAACAACTGAGGTTTTACTAGCTTGCGTTTTGCTGCTCTTGTCTTACAACCTTGATGACGGTGAAGTCTCCCAGATCACGTAGGGGAGGTCACAAGCTGTCCAATGATACCTTGACTTTGTTTGTAGCCCAATCCATTACAGAGTAATCAATGTGCAAAAAAAACACCCACCTCTTGAATGAGATAAGGGGGGGAAAAAAAGAGCCTTACAAAGGCTAATGCATGTGGCAATGGATAGCATGTGAGGTGCCAGAAGTCAACATCCCTTTTAGAACTTAGTGTATCACTGGACATAAAGATTTTTTTGGAGGTTTGGGGACACAATGTTTATTTTTGAGAGGTTTTTTACCCAGGACCCTTGGGCTTAGCTTTTGAAAACTCCTGTAGAATTTGATCCCCTTTGTTCAAACAGTTCCAAATTTTTCCTGATGCCCAGTATATTAGACATGTTGGTGAAGCACTGGAAAAATTGCTCTTTTAAGGGCTGGGGTTTGAACAGGTTTGGGCTGAGTTAAGTTGTGTCCTATAAACAGCCTTATTAGGTTAACTTCCTCCTGTCTATTCCCTCCATACCATCCTTCCTGCAAACTGACTTTACTTTGTGATTTATATAATTTGCTAGGCGTTGCTAGGGGTTGCTAGGGGTTGTTAGGGGTTGCTAGGGGTTGTTAGGGGTTGCTAGGGGTTGTTAGGGGTTGCTAGCGGTTGTTAGCGGTTGTTAGGGGTTGCTAGGGGTTGTTAGGGGTTGCTAGCGGTTGCTAGGGGTTGTTAGGCGTTGCTAGGGGTTGTTAGGGGTTGCTAGGGGTTGCTAGGGGTTGCTAGCGGTTGTTAGGGGTTGCTAGGGGTTGTTAGGGGTTGCTAGGGGTTGTTAGGGGTTGCTAGGGGTTGTTAGGGGTTGCTAGCGGTTGTTAGGGGTTGCTAGCGGTTGTTAGGGGTTGCTAGCGGTTGTTAGGGGTTGCTAGCGGTTGTTAGGGGTTGCTTGGGGTTGCTAGGGTTTTCTCGATGCTTCACTCGGCAGGTGCTCGGTTTTCCATTTTCAAATGCTGGCATCTCTGCAGCAGACACAGGGTCCCCATGACCAGGGGTGGGAACCACTGCTCTAGAGGGCAACAGTGGTTACTTTGGGTTCGCTGCAATTGAGACACATTTTAATACACAGCTGGGGACTATCTAGAGCTGCTTAGTTTGTTGCACTTGGTATTAACTTGCGTACTAGTTTAGTACCGTCCTCTGTACTAACCACGCGGTCATCCCCAGATAGTACGTCTTTTAGTTCGTTGCAATTGACCCTACAAGTTCAAGGTAAATGGTGTTTCTTTTTTCAGAATTAATGAGAGAAATGGTTTTCTGATAGTGATCGTGCCCTCTAGCAGGCTCTACCGTGTGGTAGTTGATCTTGATTTTCGTTCTCGCCCTCTTCGGCTCGGGACGCATTCCTGTTACAGTCCAGAGCCTTCATCGACGGGCACTCTGTTGCTTCAATAATGAAACACATGGGCTTATTGATTCTAACAACACTAATTACATACTGTTGTTAATCTTTATGTGAAAATTAAAATGGAGGTTCTTAAAAATTAGTTTTTTTTAACAAAATACATCATATATCCAATGTCTTTGGATTTTCTCATTATTAAATGCAACAGATTACACTAATTACTGTAAGGGAACTATTTGGCATGTAAGTACATTTAGAAAATCTATAAACTCTGTGGCTTCCTACATACTACGGATGGGCAAAAATATCGATATTTTTGATATGATATCGATGTCGTTTGATATCAATTATAATTTTCATATCGCAATATCGTGGGATTAAAAAAAATCACAAATGCTCGCAGACTTTTTATTTGCTAATATTGCTAAAAATATAAATGCAGTATAATCAAGTTTATTTTATACTGATATATAACAAACCCTACACATACCAATCATGGTCAGTCTCGCAGGCAAACACCACACAGTAGTGTAACGTGCATGGGGGTAGGGGTCAGGGGTCAGGGACAGTATCTGTATCTTATTATACACGAGAATCTTATTATACAAGGAATCTTATTATACAGGGAATATTATTATGCATGGGGATCTTATACACTGGAATCTTATTATACAAGGGAATCTTATTATACAGGGGAATCTTATTATACAGGGCAATCTTATTATACAAGGGAATCTTATTATACAGGGGAATCTTATTATACAGGGGAATCTTATTATACAGGGGAATCTTATTATACAAGGGAATCTTATTATACAGGGGAATCTTATTATACAGGGGAATCTTATTATACAGGGGAATCTTATTATAAAGGGGTCTGGCACCACCACCGTGTAGGCCTATAATAAGACTGTAAAATATTGAGGTTTACAGGAAAATTATCATTCCCTATGTATAATAATAATAATAATAATAATAATAATAATAATAATAATAATAAATAGATTAGTATCGCAATGTAAAACAGTTACATCTTTACCTTGGTAGCACATGAAAGCTTTCGTCTCAGAGCAGACTCTGTCCTCCCACTGTCCCATGAAATTGATTGAAGCACAGAAGAGGTCTTCCGTCCAGCTTTTGTAGATGACATCATAGCCGTTAGACCACTGCCAGTTCTGTGTGCCATCACGATACAGCCCGATCCAGGCATCACTAATGAGAGAAGCTCCTGCAATATCTAAGAGCTGCTGTGCTTCTTCCTGGCTGTGCACAGTGGCCAGGTCTGTGTGCTTCTCTCTACAGTACGTCTGAGCTTCAGACCAGCTCTTCAGAGTATTCACAAACACGTGTTTTCTGATCTGATTGTAAGCAGGCACACAAAACCCTGAAAAAAAACAAAAAAAAAACATTATTAAAATGCTGGCAACTGCCGGAGTGAAAGACTCACAGACTGAGACAGGATAACATCCTAGAGCAGCTCATTCTCAGAATGGTCCTGCCCCCATGTAACACAGGGCTACAGGAAGTGGAGACTGTGAAAAGTAAATGAGCCAGCATAGGGGTGAATAAGCAGAAGGGAGGTATTTCAGTTTAACCAGGCCAGCATTGAGCAGACAATCAGGGGCTGACACCTGCGCACTTGATGGAGAACGTGCCTGGAGATCTTCAATCACCACAGAGTCGACAGGATTTCAGTTTACAGTGATTTTAAGATCAGCCCTCCTCGTACAGCACAGTGTACTATACTATACAATACGATCAGGGGTGCCTGGAGATCTTCAATCACCACAGAGTCGACAGGATTTCAGTTTACAGTGATTTTAAGAGCAGCCCCTCCTCGTACAGCACAGTGTACTATACTATACAATACGATCAGGGGTGCCTGGAGATCTTCAATCACCACAGAGTCGACAGGATTTCAGTTTACAGTGATTTTAAGAGCAGCAGCCCCTCCTTGTTTATCAGTGTACTATACTATACCACAATTAATCAGGGGGTGCCTGGATTTCTTCAATCACCACAACAGTGTACTATACATACAGGGGTGCCTGGATTTCAGTTTACAGTGATTTTTTAAGAGCAGCCCCCTCCTCAAAGCACAGTGTACTATACTATACAATTTGATCAGGGGTGCCTGGAGATCTTCAATCACCACAGATCTCATAAAGGATTTCAGTTTACAGTGATTTTAAGAGTTCCCTTAATCCTTGCACAGCACAGTGTACTATACTATACAATACAATCAGGGGTGCCTGGAGATCTTCAATCACCACAGAGTCGACAGGATTTCAGTTTACAGTGATTTTAAGAGCAGCCCCTCCTCGTGACTGACAGTTTTACTATACAGTGTACTAATAATTATTTCAGTTTACAATTTTTTCAACTGTGGAATAAAAAAAAAAGATGGACATGTGGAAAGTTTCTTATGAGTAAAGTCATTAAACGCATTTCAATTGTTTATCAGAACTAGTGCTTTAAGTTAACCAGGTAAGGATTTGTTCGCCAGCGTAAAATACATACATCTTTTGTTACGGTAAATGATCTAGAATGCACAGTACGCTTTCAAAGATGAGCTGTTCTAAGAAAATACATCCTCTTTGATACAAGAGCGACTTGTGTTCTTAGATTGCCATTTTTACATCTCATAAAACGTGATCTCTGTTTTAATCGGTTAACAGTTCTTAATTATTGCAAGACAAGCAGAGTTAATTTGAGTGTCAAAAAAGCCAAAACCCATTAAAATAAATGGACTAACATTAAAAAGAAGAAGGTATATTACCAGATATAAATATGTAAAATAATATGACTGACTTTTTCAATTCAGTTGAATAATTAGGACGTCAATTTTTTTTTTCAACTTCACAATTAAATAATGAACTAAAAAAATGAAAATGTTTTTATGATTTTATTGCACCAGAAACATAAGTTCCCACGAGGTCTATATTTAGATACTATGTACCTTTCTTTGTGGGTTAATGGGGGCAGTGCTAACTAATTTATTTATTTTTTTCCTGGAAATCTATCTAAAAACAATAAATACCTGTATTTTAATAAAAGGCAGCTAGTCCACAACGCTATTCAGAATGACCTTAAAACGTTGTTGTTTTTACAGCATAACATAAAGTACAGTCATGATAACCACCTGCTCGTTCAATACCAATATAGCAGAAATGCACTAAACACTAAAGATATCTTTAAATGAACAGGAAGTTATTTGAAGATATCTTCAAATGATTTTACAGATATCTTTAAAACCCTTATTTTAAGATATCTCTAAATGACAGTTTGGTGCACCATGCTAGCCAAATCCACATATTATTCAAAGATATCTGTAAATCATTTGAAGAAATCTTCAAATAACGTCCTGTTCACTTAGAGATATCTCTAAATCATTTAGAGATATTTCTAAATAACTTCCTGTTCATTTAAAGATATCTGTAAATCATTTGAAGATATCTTCAAATAACGTCCTGTTCATTTAAAAGATATCTGTAAACCATTTGAAGATATCTTCAAATAGCTTCCTGTTCATTTAGAGATATTTCATTTAAGATCTCTAAAAACTTCCTGTTCATTTGAAGATATCTTTAAAATGGACAGGAAGTCCATTGAAAATATCTGAACAGGAAGTCATTTCCAGAATATCTTCTTCAAATGAAGATATAAAGTTCCATTTAAAGATATCTTCCAAATGATTTAGAGATATCAAATGAACAGGAAATTTTAGATATCTTAAAAATGATTTTTAGAGATATCTTTAAAATGATTTTTAGATATCTTTAAATGATTTAGAATGAACAGGATGTTATTTAGATTTATCTGAAAAATATTTAAATGTATCTCAAAAACATTTAGAGATATCTTAAAACGATTTAAAGATATCTGAAAATGCATTTTAGATATCTCATTTAAAGTTCCATTTAAAGATATCTGTAAACCATTTTGAGTTATCAATAAATGTATTTTAGATATCTTAAAATGATTTAGAGATATCTTAAAATATTTTGAGATATCTGGAAATGATTTAGAGATATCTTCAAATATTTAGAGATATCTATAAATGAATTTGAGATATCTCTAAATGATAATTTGGCTTGCCATACAGTTTTCCATGAACAGTAACTGGCTGGACTCTAGCCCCTCCTCCTTCCCTGTGTGCCTTCTGAGCCAGCAAATCAAGGCGTGTTTATTTATTTATTTTTTTTAATGACACGCTTACATTTTTTTGTAACTTGAAGTCCTATTCGTTCATTTTAAAATACAGAATAACATACCCTTGTGTATGGGCTGCATTGTTTTCTAATCGGTGTAGTTTTACTGAAATCTGTGATAAAAAGCAGGCATGTCCATCACATTGGTAGGTAAGCATTTAAAAAAAAAATCAGTTAACATCAATAAGTAATTAAGTCTAGTAATTAGAAAATACAATTTTTTTCTGTTTTCATCAGTATATTATGACCCTATCTCAGATGGGGGTATGCGGTAGACTAGATTTTGTGGAAAGGGGTATGGGGCCTAAAAGGTTTGAAAACCACTGTCCTAAGTTATTCATTTAGATGAAAGTATACAGTAATTTGCAGCCACCAGCCTGCTTTTAAATTTGAACGTTTGTGTGAAAGGGGGTTTATTTTAATAAAATAAACCATTAGTAATTTAAATCATACGCTTTTCAAAACATGACATGTAAAACCAGCGAGGCAGCGGCTAGGAAACTGAAGACGCCTATCAGTGTTTCATAAAACACATTTTAAAAGCATTATTAAAACTACAGAAACAATAACATGTAGAAATAAAGTTTTTTGATAGAGCACATATGGTTTCCTATCTGTGTTCCATCGTAGCCATGACCCTATGTACACTCAGTAAGGAGTTAAAAGCTAGTTCTACATTTGACCTTAAATGAGAGGTCAAGATATGTTTTTAATAGAGCATACATTCCCATAGGCTTTCACTGCTGTGTGAAGATTCATGTATCTACAACATTGTACCATAGATAAATACTGCAATATATGTAAATATGTGCAAACTGACCATAGCTGAAATTTGATTGGCTAGTGGCGGCCATGTTTTTATACATAGTGACTTGCTTTGAACAAATTTTATAGACAACCTTTCCAAAGCTATGTATGCAAAGTTTCAATCAGCATAACGGTTTCAGAGAAGAAGGCGTTCAAATATTTTTGACTAATCCAATATGGCTGCCAAACCATGTGACCTATGACCTTCGTTTTCGCTCTGACACAACTTCCCAAAGGCCTCTACCACCCTACCAAGTTTTGTGAGTTTTCGTTAAATGGTTTTCATTTTATGCAGCTGTTAAGGTTTTCTCGGCAAAAGCTTGGAAGCCTAAAAATAATATACATGTTATGCACTATTCACTGTGAGCTCGGCCCTGAAGCCCGTTTCCTTGTGAGCCAGGCCCGAAGCCCGTTTCCTTGTGAGCCGGGCCCCGAAGCCCGTTTCCTTGTGAGCCGGGCCCCGAAGCCCGTTTCCTTGTGAGCCCCCGTTTCTTGTGAGCCGGGCCCCGAAGCCCGTTTCCTTGTGAGCCGGGCCCCGAAGCCCGTTTCCTTGTGAGCCGGGCCCCGAAGCCCGTTTCCTTGTGAGCCGGGCCCCGAAGCCCGTTTCCTTGTGAGCCGGGCCCCGAAGCCCGTTTCCTTGTGAGCCGGGCCCCGAAGCTCTTTTCCTTGTGAGCCGGGCCCCGAAGCCCTTTTCCTGGTGGGTTCCCAGGCCCAGAAGCCCCCACGTACTCTGCACCTATGTATCACTTTCTATAATGAACCACACAGCCTTATAAAGACACGTGAATAGGAACCATTCACATCCCTGTCTATAGTTTGCATAGGACATGGTATAAAATGCTTTGCTGGAGAGAAGGACTCCTCTTGTGTCAATTGGAGCCCCCTGAGTTATATTTCTATATCTATGGGAGCACCCGCTTGGAGTAGAAATATATTGTTAGATAAAATGCCACAATACCGTTCCCTGTATTAAAACAGAGTGCAGAATATGTTTCTTCACAAGGCTTCTGAATGACAGATAGCTCAATGAAATTAAAACGACTGATGTCAGTAAATGGATCCTGTCTATCTATAACAGGTTAAACCCTAGGCTAGCTTTTTCCACACCTCTACCTAAATAAGAGAAAATGAGATAAAACACACTGACGACAAAATCGTTTGTATAATTTATGAGGTTTATCATAATATCTACGGTAAATGCATTATTTTGCAGACACAGCACAATTATTCAGACTCAGACTGTTTTTTTTAGTAAAATGACAATACGTAAATATGCAACTTATTTAAAAGATTCATAAGATGCGAAACACTGAAATCGGGATTATTTTTCGCTATCTATGTCGGTTGCCAGCTGTAAGATTTTTCATTCATTTATTTATACAAGAAAAACAGTTTAAAGCTTTTTGTAATTTGTATGATGTTATGTTCTTCCTAGAGCTGGCAGTCAAACTTCACTGGGCTCCTACTAGACAAAAGCAATGTAAATTCCTCATACAGTGTTTATAAGAATCACTGATCAAAACCACTGGAACAAAATCATTCCTATACTAACCATGCTAAAATACTCCGCTTATAAGAATCAAGCAATCCGCTTATAGGAATCATTTCGGGGCAAACTGACTGCATGTAATACGATACTGCATCAAGTGCAATGACGTGTACAGCCAATAAAGCTGTTTTTGAATTTGAATTTGATCACATCTCGCGTGATTAGGTGCATACACAGTGTGGATTATGCAATGATGCAGGATCAAATGTGACTGCGCCACTGCATTGTGCAGGTATGTTCTTTTGTGTTCTCTGTTAGTGAATACACATTCATTGAATACATAGTGAGTACAGCAGTGTTACTGTGTGATATGCATGTAGAGGGAGTGGGATTGCGGCACGGTGAGGAGGAGGGGGAGCGATTGCACAGCTTTGCATCTCCTCTTAGTGAAAAACTGTGAGATTTGCATCGCAACAGAAAATAAGTAAACCACAGGTGCTTAAATACAGTGGTAGTCTTGAGAGTAAAATACTGTACTGTAATGTCATTTTAATTCAAAGCCCATTACATGTAGCACAGCACAGCAGTTAAACTAGGCACCCTCACGAGACAATCGCTTCTCAAGTATACTGTAGTAAAATAGGATTCTGCAGCCTTGAGTAAACATAATCGTGATCATATAACAAGTTGCTTACCCACAGGGACTTGTTTTGATGTAATATCCTCGGTGATTGAGCACCATTGACATTTGTTTACTGTGTTTAAACTGCTGATGCGCTGAGGCGCTTTTGCTAATTGTAAATTGATGTGGCCGAGGGCAGTGTAAATGATCAGGCTGGAGTCTTGATTTACAGTTTAAAACTGGTGTTGGTTTTATTTTTCTTACAGTGCGGTGGGGAAACAACCGCTAATAAAACAAACAAACTAAATAAACCTTGCTTTCAGCTGGAGCACTAACTAAACAATACTTCATGTGGACCTGCGCATACATGTGGAAACTCATGACATCTAGTGGTCAACCCATTACACTGCAGGGAACAAAGCTCTCATTCTCTAACATACTGATTCTGCAGCACTTCACCACAGTAATCATGTCGGTCTGCTTTCAAGAATCAACCTCTTATAAGAATCCAATCATCCAGGACGGATGCGATTCTTATAAACGGAGTGCACTGTAATATCATTGCATTCATTTAAGTATGCTTGTTACTGTGTGTGTGACTGAGGGTTTGTGAATTAAAGGAATATGTGTATGTGACTATATAGTTTGGTTTGAGGTTTAGAGGTACACATTTTTAAATATCTGTGTGTCTGTGCTAGACTTCCACAAGTTTCTCTACACATTTATGTAGTTTTTTTTCTAACAACAGAATGAACATAGTGAGAGAAAAAAAATGGTCCAACAGGCCGAGTACAACGGTAAATTTCACTCAGATAAATCGTATTGTCCTGAGCGTCGGGCGATATGAATTCCACACCCCTGGCTATACTATACTAAACTATAGTATACTAACAGCATGCTGCTACATGGGTTAGGATCTAACAAAGACAGAAGAGCGCCCCCTACTGACACGTTCAGTCCACTTCATTCAGTGCTGCCCCTGTGTCTGCTTGGAGGGTCGCCCCTCAATCCCGGTAGAACTAAAACCCCATTTGAAAAGGAGCTCCCCTGTTTCATAGCCTCCTGCTGTCACAGGTAGCACACCTGGTTAGTTCACAGAGTGACAGAGTGGCAGGAAGGCTCCAAGCTTGTGAGCCTGCAGCTGAAACTACCTTTAGGGAATGCAAACAAAGTGGAAAACCAACAATGCCTGCTTGGCAGAAGTGGTAAACTATGGAAGACTGCAGTAACAGACACCCAGGAGTCACACGTTAGTTTAGATTGAACGTGATTGAGGGACACTGCAGCTTTAAGAACCGCATGATCTTCTCTGAGAGGGAATGTGGACAATATCAAAGCAAACAGTGTGAAAAGCAGAAATAAAGGAAACTCACCTGCAAGCAGAAGGATGAGCAGCCCTCTCTCCCCCATCACAGCAGACTCTGCATTAGAAACAGAAGACTTTCTATGAATCACCTCAATGCAGGTTAAGCTTCGAGTGGCTCCGGACTGGCTTTTCTGCTGGATTACAATAACTGTATTATGTGTGGGAGCTGCTGTTTATTCAGAGATGCAGAAATAAAACTAATGTATTTCATTTTAAAGATAAAACCTATGAGGAGCCGTTCAACAAATAATTAATTGGTTAATTTATGAACAGTATGGTTAATTTATGAACAGTATGGTTAATTTATAAACAGTGGTTAATTTATGAACAGTATGGTTAATTTATAAACAGTATGGTTAATTTATGAACAGTATGATTAATTTATAAACAGTATGGTTAATTTATAAACAGTATGGTTAATTTATGAACAGTATGGTTAATTTATGAACAGTATGGTTAATTTATAAACAGTATGGTTAATTTATGAACAGTATGGTTAATTTATAAACAGTATGGTTAATTTATGAACAGTTGGTTAATTTATGAACAGTATGGTTAATTTATAAACAGTATGGTTAATTTATAAACAGTATGGTTAATTTATAAACAGTATGATTCATTTATAAACACTGGCATCTATACTCAAAAGTGTCGGTATTTCAGTGTTTTGGTACACATTTTACCAAACAAATTATTTTAGCACTTTGTCTGAAAATCGAAGCGATACAGAAACAAAATCCCCTAAAACAAGGAAATTCTGTGAGCGCACATTCATCCTTAAATGCGTTGGTACAGTCAGCCTATTTAGGATTCAATCAGTAAAAAGCAAATGTGTAATTGACAGGGAGTAACAGGCAGATGATGTTCCTCCAGGGAAAAGCAGACGAAAACCGATCAAATAGCATCATGAACTACGAGGACACAACACTTTCAAAAGGTAACTTATGCTGGCTTTTACTAATGACTGGAACCCGCTGAAAACCAGCCTCTGGGGAAACATTCATTTAAAAAGCGAAGTTGTATATTCGCCTTCTAACCATTAATCCTACATAAATACTTTTCTGAAATATGCTAAAATTCCCGTCATTCCTTGTTATTCATTGCGCACCCTTTCCCGCATCCCCACTAATGCAGTGCTTCACAGAATCTGTACGTCACTAGAGGAAGAGTTGTCATTTAATTCCAGATGTTGTTTATCTCGGGTATAATAGAGGCACGCATGCCATGCACTGTATATATATATAAAAACAACCTTTATTGAGTCTGAGATCCCACGTGTGAATGAACAAGTCGCTGATTTACACATTTGGTTACACGTAGTGCAGTGGCAGCATTACTCACACATGCTACAACACCAGCGCACAAATCCAGGCTGTCATGCTTTTAAAAAAAATTAACCATACTGTTTATAAAGGAACCATCTTAAAAATAAATTAACCATACTGTTTATAAATTAACCATCTTGAAAACAAATTAACCATACTGTTCATAAATGAACCATACTGTTTATAAATTAACCATACTGTTTATAAATGAACCATCTTGAAAACAAATTAACCATACTGTTCATAAATTAACCATACTGTTTATAAATTAACCATACTGTTTATAAACATTTAGGCTCTCAAATCGCCAATCAAATCGCGTGAAAGCACAAAGTGGGCGGGCTCATTTGCATACAATCTCCTGATTTAGCTGGCCAGTTAAATATTTAGCTAAATGTTAAATCTTGTAACTAGATTTATAAATTATATCTGAATGTACACATTTAAAAAAAAAAAAAAAGATTTATTTTCACAACATTTATAAATCTGGGGAAAAAATACAAGATTTAAGTTAAATCTGGAAAAAAATACTTTTTTTTTTTTACACATGGCATCCCATACTGAAGTTAATTGTGCACTGCCACCAGGTGGTCAAAATACAAAACTGCACCTACCCAAAGACAGACTAAGGGAAAATGATGCGTTTCATCAGAAAAGTTCAGTTAAAGGTTCATTCTGTCACTTGGTTTTAGTAACAATTAAGGGCTTTGATTCGGTCGGATTTTATCATGAGGTTCAATCTCACTTAAGTCGCAGAAACAAAACTCATCTCCCCCAGTTTGTTAAAAAGTAAACAGCAATAGTTTAGGACATTTTCATAACTACTGGACTTTAATTAATACATTTAACTAATACATGAAACTTTAATTAATACATGAAACTTCAAAATAATCAGAAATCCCCCAAAAATCTCAAAGTTATTTTGACCCGCCACAACGCACACCAAACATACCACGCATTAAATCACAATATTCACATGCAGCTGAAACCGCTGGCAATGTGTTCATGAGAGGAGATTTCAGTGAAAATAACAGGCTCTTACACACCTGAAAGCTGCAGCAGTGAAAAGGTAAGAGAAAAGCACACCGTGTTCAAACAACACACCCGTATCATAGACCATTACCATTCCAGTTAACAGCTTTAATAGGAGGACAGCGTATCAATGAACACAGACGACACCACTTGAAGTTATGGGGTCCAGTTATTTCAGAAACAAACTGCATGCCAAGCGAAATATACTTTTAATCAGATTTTTTGTATATAGGATTGTAGAATGTATTTGCTATGTTTTACTACAATATAAGTAAAACAACACTTATTATTATTATTAGTAGTAGTAGGATGATTATTGTTGTTATTAACATTATTTTAGTAGTAGCATTGATTATGACTACGCAGTTCATATTATATATATATATTTCTTAAATATTGTGCTATGATTTGAGTGTACAGTTAAGTAGTATTGAGGACCTGTTTGTGTTCTGCGTCTTTAATGACGCTTTCCTCACCGCAAGCCCTGTGACGTTGCAGCCTTGCACAGCTACAGGGTGCGTGTGTTCTTGATAGAGGTGAGACAAGCAGCTTACAGCGAATCGAATGAATGCTTTAGTTTTCTATTATAAAATATATTTTTTTAAAAAATAAAATCTGCAATAAAAGTACTATATTCCACGGAGAAACCTTGCCTTCATTATGAACTACGCGAACACCTACAAACTCTCCCGGCTTTCACTGTGCTAACAATATAATCATCTTCAGAAACGTAGACTTGTGATTGTCGTTACATCACTACAGAATAGGTTACACGTTTCACCCGTGTGCGTGTTTAAAAAGTATGTTTATTTGCGTATGTTGATCGGAGACATGGAAAAGTAAAATTAACCTGAATACTGAATATGAATTGCTCAAATAAAAATGTAAATAAATAAAAGATGAAATTACTTAACTAAATAAAATACTATTCACTCTGTTATCTGCATAACAATATGATTCCACACTGAGCCAAGCTGTTTGAGACACGGGATCAAGCTTTGTAAAGATCCAGTCAGATCCTTACTGTGGTAATGATTGTGAGGTAGCTGTTTTTACAAATGACTTTCCTTGTTTTGTTTCTCGTATCGTTTAGCTGACTGTCTCGTATGAATGGTTTGAATTTCACATTTATTAGGACGTGTCAACACTTTACAGTGCTTTAGTATTTAAAATGGCAAATATTATTTTAAAGAGTACGGGGTTAGTTAACTCGCTGAGTTTGAGATTTTAATAAGACGATTCCAGTTTAGGTTTTGTTCCAATTCTAACTCCACAGTTGTGCAGCATCACAACACCGCTGCTAAGCTGCTGTCATGCAGCCGCTACTGTGATAATCCAGCGCTTTACACATCAGCCACTAACTAGATGAAAATTAAACTTTTAAAAACCGTTTGCATGCAACAGACGTGAAGATATTAATATACGGAATCCACTCCAGGTAAATCACTTTTACTCGGAATTCATGTTTTAACCGAACGCTGTGCTAATAGACGCAATAGGTCTGTATAATGACAATGATACACACCCGTCTCTTGAATGATATCATCTGCAGTACAATAAAAATATCAATACAATAATACAATTGTTTATGTTCTGGCTTCGATTTATACCAGCGCGTCTACTCTTCAGTGCACGTTTCTAACATTTCATTCATTTATTTATTTATTTTACAATCCCTTTTCTATTTCTCTGATGCATTCAGTACCCAAAACCGACTGGACTTGAAAAAGAAAAACGAGCTGTGCTGCTGCACCCGAACCCTGTGAGATACATTGATAAAATAAACTGCTTCACACGATCAGTCACTTATAAGATTTAAATTAAAATGGACAAGTACTATTGCATGAAGCAAACAATAATACATGCAATACACATAATGGATTATAATGATTTCGTTTAACTGTGTTTGCATAAAGACCCAGGATTGCACTTTTAATTATTGAAAACATCTGATTTGAATGTTTCCTTGGCAGATGTGAGCAGAGCTAAGCAATGCTATGCAAAGCACACCCAGGTCAATTCCATCAACCAAATGAGTGTTTATGCTGCCACATATTGAATACAATTCTACAGTATGTATATATATATAAGAATTCCTGCTCAAATGACGCCCGCATTTAACTCATCAAAACAGACTTAAACAGAATAGGGCTGTATAAGAAAAATATATGAATACAATCATCTGCAGTAAAACAATACAAATATAAAAAAGCAATACATAATAACAATAATAATAACAATAATAATAACAATAATAATAATAATAATAACAACAAGAACATTGGTCACATTTGATATTTTAACCCTGTATCACAGATATTTGTAATGAATATATTCACAATATTTGTTCATATATTTCATAGCAATGTATAACAATACATTGGAATTTAATCATACAGATTAACTATAAAGCTGATATGTTCAACGTGGGCTATTGAGGAAACTGCCTTCTTAATTATATATATAATTTAAAACCTGTTGGGACACAGGAATTTCAAATACATACATGCTGCTGTTTTTTTTTTTTTTAAATGGATATTTAGTAATCTAAATAGATACAAATACATCTGGATCGTGTTTTAGGAAAGTCTTACCTTACACTCAAAGCAGTGCCAAAGTGTTCTCCTCCCCGGCTGGAAACGCGCTGACAATATGACGCTCAGTTTAGACATGATATGATATACTGAGTATGATGGGTGGAGACAAACAGCACAGCCAATGACTTCATACTTTACACAGTGACTGTCACTCCCATTTTAAAAAAGGTACACTATCTAAGGAACAAACAAAATGCTTCTGATTAGGAGCTGATTACCATAATGATTTATAAGTCAGATATACTTAAATCTAAATAGTTCAGCTAAAGAGGCGTCTGCTTTGTACTTGTGTGGGGCTCACTGCAGTGTACTTGTGTGGGGCTCACTGCAGTGTACTTGTGTGGGGCTCACTGCAGTGTACTTGTGTGGGGCTCACTGCAGTGTACTTGTGTGAGGCCCACTGCAGTGTACTTGTGTGGGGCTCACTGCAGTGTACTTGTGTGCGCCTCACTGCAGCGTACTTGTGTGCGCCTCACTGCAGCGTACTTGTGTGGGGCTCACTGCAGCGTACTTGTGTGGGGCTCACTGCAGCGTACTTGTGTGCCAGTTGTCTTCTATTTGAGAGAGAGATAGATGTATCATTAGGATGTGAGCCCCATCACTGTATACAGCAGCTTATTAATTACATACAGTATAGAGGTGTGAAATATTTTTACAATATTTGCACAATTCTGTAAAAAAAAAAAAAGTTTATTTTTTGTATGTTTGTTGTATTGAGAGTGCTGTGTGTGTGGAGTACAGGTTTATTTAATTCCAGCAAGCGCTGTGACGGTGCAGCCTATCAGAGAGGCTGTCTGTGCTGTTGCTAGGTAAAAGTGAAATGAGACGGGGAGCTGAGACGAGCAGCCTTTAGCAGCTGAATTGTTCACATTAACTTGTTGACTGTGAGATTTTAAAACGTTAGAGAACACTGATTTGTATGAATAAACAAGCTTTTACAATTGCAACTGTGTGAGGCTGCACCAGAACGTTGTTAAAATAAATTGCTTTACATGATCAATCACTTATTCGACATTGTATTTTATAACATTGTTTTAAAATAAATTTGCATGAAACAAACACTGAAAACACAGAATGAATTATAATTGTCTAGCTTCACAGTGTTTGCCTAAAGACCCAGCATTTCCCTTATGACCCAGCATCGCGTGTTGCAGTACTGAAAACATCTGATTTGAATGTGTCCTGATAAGCAAGGCTGTGCAAAGAGCTAGATACAATGCAATACAACCTA
This sequence comes from Huso huso, assembly GCA_036884735.1. Lineage (NCBI taxonomy): Eukaryota > Metazoa > Chordata > Actinopteri > Acipenseriformes > Acipenseridae > Huso > Huso huso. The sequence continues at coordinate 13,266,714 of CM072698.1, read as the reverse complement.
GAATTACAGAAAGCCTTTCTGTACTGTTCCATAATTCATCTTTTAATTCTATATTTTGTAGCACCAAACCAGACTCAAGCAGCCCCCCCGTGGTTTAATAGCCACGGCTGTTTATATGATACAGTGGCACCAAACACTGTTCAGACAGCTGCTTTAAATTTCAGTATCCATGGTTTTTATATGCAGGCACTCTTGTATCTGACCACCCCTGCTGGTTTGTGGTTCTTGGGGTGGGACATTTGTGTCCCATGTTACCCGACTCAGACTGCCTGCTTCCTGACTGGAATCCCTGAGTGGATAAGCATCCCCTCTTCCAAAACAGACAGTAGATTTTAATAAGGAAGCCGCCCCACAAGTGCAATGGCACTCCAGTCCTTATCCATGTATAATGCACAGTGACTGGGTGGGATATCTGCTCTTCATTGTACCCTTCAGTGGGTTTCTCAGTGGTGACTGTCCAGACAGGGATCACACTGAATGCTGTACCAGTCTTGCCACTCCCGATGATCTATTCAAGTTAAGAACATGGTTTCAAATCCCGCTGCCCCCATTGTAAAGCCAGTGGAGTTCGACCCTGGGGCTCTATTTGGACCTAATTGCACCGTGTATCAGTATTGCTAATAATGTAGAAACCAACTTGCTCAACACATGACCTGTACTGGAACCCTGTTGCCATGGAGACATTCAAATCTCACTAGTTTGTATCTACAATAACAACAGGTGTGCGCTGCAGCCCTCGCAAACAAATCAGATGTTTTAACTACTGCAACGTGAGCAGCTCAGTTAAAGAAATAAAAAAAACAAAAAACCAGTGCAAAGTATATTTCAGGCTTGCTTATACAAACACAGCATGATTGGTGCAGTTCATATATTTTCTTTACTTTGAATCCCCTCTGAAGATACAACTCCATCCAGCACCCCTCTGGTCTGCAGCTATGAGAGTCACTCAGGGCTCTCTGTGCCTCTCCCCCATGCTGGTCTGCAGGTATGAGAGTCTCTGTGCCTCCCCATGCTGGTCTGCAGGTATGAGAGTCACCAGTCTCTCCCCATGCTGGTCTGCAGGTATGAGAGTCACTCAGTGCTCTCTGTGCCTCCCCCCATGCTGGTCTGCAGGTAGAGTCACTCAGTGCTCTCTGTGCCTCTCCCCCATGCTGGTCAGGTGAGAGTCACTCAGTGCTCTCTGTACCTCTCCCCATGCTGGTCTGCAGGTATGAGAGTCACTCAGTGCTCTCTGTACCTCTCCCCATGCTGGGCTGCAGGTATGAGTCTCTCCCCATGCTGGTCTGCTGAGAGTCCCTCTCCCCCCCATGCTGGTCTGCAGGTATGAGTCACTCAGTGGCTCTCTGTGCCTCTCCCCATGCTGGTCTGCAGGTATGAGAGTCACTCAGGGCTCTCTGTGCCTCTCCCCCCATGCTGGTCTGCAGGTATGAGAGAGTCACTCAGGGCTCTCTGTGCCTCTCCCCATGCTGGTCTGCAGGTATGAGTCACTCAGTGCTCTCTGTGCCTCTCCCCCATGCTGGTCTGCAGGTATGAGAGTCACTCAGTGCTCTCTGTGCCTCTCCCCCATGCTGGTCTGCAGGTATGAGAGTCACTCAGTGCTCTCTGTGCCTCTCCCCCATGCTGGTCTGCAGGTATGAGAGTCACTCAGGGCTCTCTGTGCCTCTCCCCATGCTGGTCTGCAGGTATGAGAGTCACTCAGGGCTCTCTGTACCTCTCCCCATGCTGGTCTGCAGGTATGAGAGTCACTCAGGGCTCTCTGTGCCTCTCCCCCATGCTGGTCTGCAGGTATGAGAGTCACTCAGGGCTCTCTGTGCCTCTCCCTCATGCTGGTCTGCAGGTATGAGAGCCACTCAGGGCTGTCTGTGCTGGACACAGTGCTCTTTTTTATTCTTTCTAACTTATTGTAGTCATCCTTTTAGACTTTTAAAAAGTAACATATAACAATGTAATGATAAATAAGGACAGCGCTGCCGGAATTAAAATGCAGACCTCAGGGACTAGACTACTCCTATAACAAGTATTGGGACAGAAGCATTATCTGATAACTTCTAATATACAAAAGAATCAATATGAAGCTAGAGAGCTTTATTATTATTATTATTATTATTATTATTATTGAGATGTATTGCTTTTAATGTTTTTTATTTTTGTTATTGTTTTACTGCAATTGATTGTATTCATATATTTTTTTCCTCATACAGTCTATGACAGAGCAAGAGCCCTGCCTGTAAATAGTGTGTGTCAGTGTGTGTGTGTGTGTGTGTCTCAGTGCATGTGTGTGTGTCAGTGTGTGTGGGTGTGTGTGTGTCTCAGTGCATGTGTGTGTGTCAGTGTGTGTGGGTGTGTGTGTGTGTGTGTGTGTGTGGGTGTGTGTGTGTGTGTGTGTGTCTCAGTGCGTGTGTGTGTGTGTGTGTGGGTGTGGGTGTGTGTGTGTGTCTCAGTGCATGTGCAGTGTGGGTGTGTGTGTGTCTCAGTGCATGTGTGTGTGTGTGTGTGTGTGTGTGTGTCAGTGTGTGTGGGTGTGGGTGTGTGTGTGTGTGTGTGTGTGTGTTTTGTTGGTGGTTGGCAGGGATGGGATTAATACCTGTCCCTGCCAAAAACATGTGAGAATGTGGCTGCTCCCAAATGGAATAATTGGTGTGAATTGGGAACAGCCACATCCTGTAAAAAGAGAACCCAACGCTCCATTAGAGAGACACTACCAGGGAGCTGGAACAAACAGAAGGTACAGTGTTTGAGCCACTTGTAAAAGTATATGGGTTTGTGAGAGGTAAACCGCTTAGCTGCCCAGTATAGTTTAGAACTGAAGCGTTTAGTTAGCACTCCTGGAAGGAGTTAGGTTTTGGCTTTGTTTATTTTGTTTTGTGTTTAAAATAAGATACAGGCCCTGCCCTTTTTAAAAACCTGCCTGTGCTTGTGGAGTGCTGTTCTTTTTTACACAAAAAGACAAGTGAAGACAGTCCTGCATGTGGCAAAAACACCCTGGTTTGTCACACAGCCCTTTTCTGTTTAAGTCTGTTTTGGGGTTAAATGCTGGGGTAATTTGATCAGGAATTCTTATAAAAAATATATTTATTGTAGAATTAACTTCCATTAGATATGTAACATCATTAAAAGTCCTTTAGTTGATGGCATTGGCCTGGGTGTGCTTTGCATCCAAATAGTTCAGCTAAAGAGGCAGTGTACTTGTGTGGGGCTCACTGCAGTGTAATTGTGTGAGGCTCACTGCAGTGTACTTGTGTGGGGCTCACTGCAGTGTACTTGTGTGGGGCTCACTGCAGCGTACTTGTGTGCCAGTTGTCTTTTCTATTTGAGAGAGAGATAGATGTATCATTAGGATGTGAGCCCCATCACTGTATACAGCAGCTTCTTAATTACATACAGCATAGAGGTGTGATTTTTTTTTTTTTTTACAATATTTGCACAATTCTGTAAAAAAAAAAAGTTTATTTTTTGTATGATTGTTGTATTGAGGGTGCTGTGTGTGGAGTACAGGTTTATTTAATTCCAGCAAGTGCTGTGACGGTGCAGCCTATCAGAGAGGCTGTCTGTGCTGTTGCTAGGTAAAAGTGAAATGATACAGGGGGAGCTGAGACGAGCAGCCTTTAGCAGCTGAATTGTTCAAGTTAACTTGTTGACTGTGAGATTTTAAAACGTTAGACAACACGGATTTGTATGAATAAACAAGCTTTTACAATTCTTACTATTACAGTTTTGCTGCACCAGAACGTTGTTAAAATAAATTGCTTTACACGGTAAATCACTTGTTAGATGACATTTTAAATTTTGTACGAAACTAACAAATATATATTGAAAACACCTAATCAATTATAATTATTTTGTTCCACAGTGTTTGCCTAAAAACCCAGCATTTCCCTTATGACCCAGCATCGCGTGTTGCAGTACTGAAAACATCTGATTTGAATGTGTCCTGATAAGCAAGACTGTGCAAAGAGCTAGATACAATGCAATACAACCTAGAATTACAGAAAGCCTTTCTGTACTGTTCCATAATTCATCTTATTTAATTCTATATTTTGTTTTGGAAAATGAACTGCAGAAAGGACCAAAGAAATTCAAAACCATCACCGTGGCACCAAACCAGACTCAAGCAGCCCCCCTGTGGTTTAACAGCCACGGCTGTTTATATGATACAGTGTCACCAAACACTGTTCAGACAGCTGCTTTAAATTTCAGTATCCATGGTTTTTATATGCAGGCACTCTTGTATCTGACCACCCCTGCTGGTTTGTGGTTCTTGGGGTGGGACATTTGTGTCCCATGTTACCCGACTCAGACTGCCTGCTTCCTGACTGGAATCCCTGAGTGGATAAGCATCCCCTCTTCCAAAACAGACAGTAGATTTTAATAAGGAAGCCGCCCCACAAGTGCAATGGCACTCCAGTCCTTATCCATGTATAATGCACAGTGACTGGGTGGGATATCTGCTCTTCATTGCACCCCTTCAGTGGGTTTCTCAGTGGTGACTGTCCAGACAGGGATCACACTGAATGCTGTACCAGTCTTGCCACTCCCGATGATCTATTCAAGTTAAGAACATGGTTTCAAATCCCGCTGCCCCCATTGTAAAGCCAGTGGAGTTCGACCCTGGGGCTCTATTTGGACCTATTTGCACCCTGTATCAGTATTGCTAATTCTGTAGAAACCAACTTGCTCAACACATGACCTGTACTGGAACCTTGTTGCCATGGAGACATTCAAATCTCTCTGTTTTGTATCTGCAATAACAACAGGTGTGCACTGCAGCCCTCACAAACAAATCAGATGTTTTAACTACTGCAACGTGATCAGCTCAGTTAAAGAAATAAAAAAAACAAAACCAGTGCAAAGTATATTTCAGGCTTGCTTATACAAACACAGCATGATTGGTGCAGTTCATATATTTTCTTTACTTTGAATCCCCTCTGAAGATACAACTCGATCCAGCACCCCTCTCTCCCCCATGCTGGGCTGCAGGTATGAGAGTCACTCAGTGCTCTCTGTGCCTCTCCCCATGCTGGGCTGCAGGTATGAGAGTCACTCAGTGCTCTCTGTGCCTCTCCCCCATGCTGGTCTGCAGGTATGAGAGTCACTCAGGGCTCTCTGTGCCTCTCCCCCATGCTGGTCTGCAGGTATGAGAGTCACTCAGGGCTCTCTGTGCCTCTCCCCCATGCTGGTCTGCAGGTATGAGAGTCACTCAGTGCTCTCTGTGCCTCTCCCCCATGCTGGTCTGCAGGTATGAGAGTCACTCAGGGCTCTCGGTGCCTCTCCCCCCTTGCTGGTCTGCAGGTATGAGAGTCACTCAGTGCTCTCTGTGCCTCTCCCCATGCTGGTCTGCAGGTATGAGAGTCACTCAGGGCTCTCTGTGCCTCTCCCCATGCTGGTCTGCAGGTATGAGAGTCACTCACTGCTCTCTGTGCCTCTCCCCATGCTGGTCTGCAGGTATGAGAGTCACTCAGTGCTCTCTGTGCTTTGCTGGTCTGCAGGTATGAGAGTCACTCAGTGCTCTCTGTGCCTCTCCCCATGCTGGTGCTGCAGGTTTAAAAGTCACAGTGGCTCTCTGTGTCCTCCCCCATGCTGGTCTGCAGGTATGAGAGTCACTCAGGGCTCTCTGTGCCTCTCCCCCCCCATGCTGGTCTGCAGGTATGAGAGTCACTCAGTGCTCTCTGTGCCTCTCCCCCATGCTGGTGTGCATGCTGGTCTGCCTCTCCCCCATGGGTCTGCAGGTATGAGAGTCACTCAGGGCTCTGTGCCTCTCCCCATGCTGGTCTGCAGGTATGAGAGTCACTCAGGGCTCTCTGGGCCTCTCCCCATGCTGGTCTGCAGGTATGAGAGTCACTCAGGGCTCTCTGTGCCTCTCCCCATGCTGGTCTGCAGGTATGAGAGTCACTCAGTGCTCTCTGTGCCTCTCCCTCATGCTGGTCTGCAGGTATGAGAGCCACTCAGGGCTTTTGCTGGACACAGTGCTTTTTTTTTATTCTTTATTGTAGTCATCCTTTTAGACTTTTAAAAAGTAACATATAACAATGTAATGATAAATAAGGACAGCGCTGCCGAATTAAAATGCAGACCTCAGGGACTAGACTACTCCTATAACAAGTATTGGGACAGAAGCATTATCATTATCTGATAACTTCTAATATACAAAAGAATCAATATGAAGCTAGAGTTTATTATTATTATTATTATTATTATTATTGAGATGTATTTGTAATGTTTTTTTTTTTTTTGTTATTGTTTTACTGCAATTTGTATTCATATATTTTTTTTCCTCATCAGTCTATGACATTCATGAGCCCTGCGTGTGTGTCTCAGTGCATGTGTGTGTGTCAGTGTGTGTGGGTGTGTGTGTGTGTGTGTGTCTCAGTGCATGTGTGTGTGTGTGTGTGTGTGTGTGTGTGTGTGTGTGTCTCAGTGCATGTGTGTGTGTCAGTGTGTGTGGGTGTGTGTGTGTGTGTGTGGGTGTGGGTGTGTGTGTGTGTGTGTGTGTCTCAGTGCATGTGTGTGTGTGTGTGTGTGTGTGTGTGTGTGTGTGCATGTGTGTGTGTCAGTGTGTGTGGTGTGTGTGTGTGTGTGTGTGTGTGTGTGGTGTGTGTGTGTGTGTGTGTGTGTCTGTGTGTGTGTGTGTGTGTGTGTGTGTGGGTGTGGGGGTGTGTGTGTGTGTGTGTGTGTGTCTCAGTGTATGTGTGGGTGTATGTGTGTGTGTTTTGTTGGTGGTTGGCAGGGATGGGATTAATACCTGTCCCTGCCAAAAACATGTGAGAATGTGGCTGCTCCCAAATGGAATAATTGGTGTGAATTGGGAACAGCCACATCCTGTAAAAAGAGAACCCAACGCTCCATTAGAGAGACACTACCAGGGAGCTGGAACAAACAGAAGGTACAGTGTTTGAGCCACTTGTAAAAGTATATGGGTTTGTGAGAGGTAAACAGCTTAGCTGCCCAGCATAGTTTAGAACTGAAGCGTTTAGTTAGCACTCCTGGAAGGAGTTAGATTTTGGCTTTGTTTATTTTGCTTGGTGTTTAAAATAAGATACAGGCCCTGCCCTGTTTAAAAACCTGCCTGTGCTTGTGGAGTGCTGTTCTTTTTTACACAAAAAGACAAGTGAAGACAGTCCTGCATGTGGCAAAAACACCCTGGTTTGTCACACAGCCCTTTTCTGTTTAAGCCTGTTTTGGGGTTAAATGCTGGGGTCATTTGAGCAGGACTTCTTCAGATAGATAGATAGAGAGATAGATAGATAGATAGATAGAGATAGATAGATAGATAGATAGAATCTCTAAATATGTACCAGCATAAAAAGTCCTGTAGTCGATGGAACTGGCCTGGGTGTGCTTTGCATCCAAATAGTCTGGTTAGAGAGGCGTCTGCAGTTTTGACGCCAACAACGAACTCGCCCAAATAAAATAATTTCAGCCATTTTTGAGTAATATAAAACAAGCACTGTATTAGTGGCACTGCTGTTTGGACCATCATCAGGCAGCGCAGTGCGGCACCTCAGTTCTATCTAATGACGGCTGCAAAGGGCACGACAGGTTTTTAAATTAATCCGCGTCAATGGGTCATTTAGGTATGTTTAAAATCAAGATCCGCCCAGTAAAATAATTCATGAATAAATTGATTTAATATATATTTTGTAATTTTTTTTTTTTTTTTTTTTGAAGTGATGTAGCCATTTAAAGACATTTAAGACAGTCATAATGATATATATATATATAACTAATTACAATTCAAGTACTAATTAAACTATACAACACAACAAAAGGTTACTGTGATGTACCGTTACTTACCACACAGTGTCAAGTCTCTGGCAGGTAAGCCCTCCATCTGTCTTTGGGTTTCTTAATGTCGAGTAATCCGTGCTCTACCAGCCCAACCCTCTCCGAATCCAACAGTAGGGTTTTCTCTTTGACAAAATGTTCAGTAGTTATCCTGACTTCATCTGTATTCGCCCAAAGAACCCAAACATGTCTCTTCTTTGACATTATCTCACACACAGTAGTTCTTCAATGGCAGTTGAGAGCGGTTGAGCGTCTCGACGGTTTGTTTTTTCTGACCTCGAGCTGGTGTGCTGATGTGTCGCTGCTCGCGCGCATAGAACAGCAGGACTATCCCACTTATGTGAGGGGTGATGGGGTGATTTTTGCCAAATTAACAATACTGACTGGCTAAATCAGTTACTGGTACTGTAATTAATGAATGTTAATAATTTATTGTAGCGTTCTACGCAGTATATCAGTTACATAACTCAAACCTATTATCCACTCCAACGATAACCCCCTCCATAACCACAGTGACCTATCTGGCGGGTCAGGTTCATGTCAAATGCTGAGTTACAGTTTGCGATATAGCTGGTGCGTCACTATTTTTTTTTATATCTTGGCTTTACGATTAAGATTTTATCTTTAATTTATCTTTAATCTCTATGTGCGGTGTCAAATGGAGTCTGGCGTCCCTCAAGAATCTGCTCTGCTGAGAACAGGCGAGAATGATACAGAAGACAAGAGGTGAAGTGTGTGTCAGGCAAGTGTTTGATATTTGCGACATGAATAATGTTATTAAGATGTATTTTTAAAATTCGCTTTAACATTGCCAAACGGTATGATTACCTATAAAATAATATAACCACTCACAGATGTTGTTTGCCTTTAAGTATCTTTCTGTACCACTGTTGTTAAACTAACTTTTTTCGCGCTCAAATTACAACCGAACTCAACTCAGCCAACTGCCAGAAGTTGCTCGAGCTGCCATTACTCTAATCATATGCAAATGCTGTCTGTTTGATTGGTTAAAGTTAGTGGAGTGATTTTTAACTCTGCAATTTGTTTTTCAGTGGTGTGATTTTTTTTTAAAAAGGGGGTGTGTGGTGGGGGCACAAACAAAACAATAGTGTAGGGTTAACCCTGCAGGACCCTTCAGCGCCGTCAGGTGCGCTTGATGAGAGTCGCCCACAGAAATACATTGGGTTAAATAGAAAGCAAAACCAGCCCCAGGCTTGAACCTGTGATCGCAACCTGGATATAATAAGATTACGATTTACTGCTGCAAATAAAAAAAATATATATATATATATATATATATATATATATAAAAAAATATATATATATATATATATATATATATCTTGAAACATGCGGATAAAAATGCCCTAGAAATAATATGCACTTATATTTAACCACCAGCTAAAGCGTTCATTATTTTAAGGTCACTAGAACTGTAAAGTAACCCACTAAGATAATACGTGTGTTAATCTATGGGTAGTATGAAATAACTTTTGAACTGAGAAACTCTTGACAATAAAGCACATAAATAACAATAAATACATGCACGCTATTAACTTTAAACGCGTTATTAATTAAATAATTAAATGAAGTTACCTGTAAAGTGTTTCTCTCTCTCTCTCTGTCCTGCCAGCCTGTCTCTGTCGGTTCCCGACAGTGTTGCCAACTTTTCAGATCTAAGTCGCCAGATCAGCCTCAGAAAGTTGCTATTTCTTTTCTGTTTTTTTTTTTTTATTTAGTAGTCGGCAATGGATTTTTTTTTTTACCCCATTTTTGAATTGTTAATAGTATGTATTGATCTTGGTCCACCGCTGCAAGCCCCACGTCGACTCGCGAAACAGCGGCAGACACGAGCATCCTCCGATACGTGCCCTGCCAAGCCGGTCCACAGCGAAGCCAGCAGACCAATAGGGCAGGAGGACAACACAGATCTGAACGGCTCCATAGCAGACCAGCAGGCGCCCTACCCGGGCAGCGCTTGGCCAATTGTGCGCCGCCCCCTAGAAACTCCTGGTCGGCAAATGACAGCCTGGATACGGACCAGCAATCTCCAGGCTATAGGGCGCATCCTGCACTCCACGCAGAGCGCCTTTACAGGATGCGCCACTCAGGAGCCCCTTGAATGTCTCTATTTTAAAGCAAAACTTACCAAACAATCATCATACATAGACACACCAATACCACATAGTATGCAGTGATTTGCATGAACTCATGAGTTTGAGAAGTAGTCCTGCCTTAACCTTAAAAAACAAAAAAAATGTGTATTATAAATAGGGCTTGAAGTTTTTGGTTTTTACTTTCCAAAGCTCTACCACCCTTTAAATGTTAGTCCTTGTTTAGCTGCCTCTACATTCTAATCAAGAGAAAACTACCAATTAAAGACTGGGGTTAAGATTATTTTTGTTGTCTATAAATCAAGGAGATTTTAAATGATGGATTTGCTGTCACTGTGCATGTGTACTGGGTATTTTATTGTAGCGTTTTCAGGTTCTTCTGGAACAGAAATGAGACAAGCTGTGAGTAGATGAAATTGAAGGCTCAAGCCATTTTTATACAATAATTCAAATCAATAAAGCTAAACTGTAAAGTGAGGGAAGGGAACAGAGTCAAAAATGAAATAAAATGACTGCAATTTGTATTTGTTTTCTTGTCCTTTACCACTCGCTCAATCTTCACACACACACCCTTCTGTCACTCTTGCTTTCTCCAATTCTCTCGGTCTTTAATGCACCCCTTGATATCCCCTCGTCCACGTCTTTCGCTCCAAACCTGCACTCCAATTCCCCTACACACACACACACCATGCAACCTCTTGCACGCACGCACCACCATTCAACCCCAGCATGAACAAAAATAACGCTTGGCTTTAACAGAAATGGTAGAATTTTACTTACAAATACAAAAATGTGAATCTAGAAACCTTTAAAAACCACAAATAAAAACAAATGGAGAAACCGACAGAGAAACAAAGCAGTGTTTCCACAACAGCAGCACAGACCCTGCTCACTGTACATACCGGAGTGCAGGGCTTCCCAGCCCCAGTCCTGGGGACCCCCCGTGTCTGCTAATTTTCATTCCAACAGAGCTCTCAAATAAACAGCTGCAGATTTCAAGTTACAATTTCAACATTTTATAAGTAACTTATAAAATAAGTTACTTATAAACCAATTAAAAAAGACCCAATTAAAACAAATTATTAGTTCAATAAAGGGTCTAGTTCAACAATTGAGAGCTCACTTGGAATGACAACCCTAAGACAGGGGGTCCCCAGGACCAGGTTTGAGAAGCCCTGCCCTACAGTGATAGGTATACCCCCTCATTTAATGAGATTGCTTCTTATACAAGAGCAGCCCATTGCCTGCATGAGGACAGGCAGCACGGCAGTGCAGTTACGGTTGTACTGCCCTCTGCTGGTTATACAGCGCGAGTACACACACACACTGTTCAATTTGGAAAGGCATTGATCCTGCAGCTTCCCTCCCTGTGCAGCAGGTAGGAGGATCCCTAGAGTCAGTCATGTTACAGTAGGAGCCCCGATACCTGCTGCACAGGGAGGGAATTTACAAAAGGGGGGTAAATGGACCAGTCAAGTCTGGAAAACTAAGAGCTGGAGAATGACGGGGGATTGAAAAGAGTTCTACTACATGTATTGTTTCCTGAGTGTTCTGCGCTGTGCAACACAAGTCTGTATCAGCGCAGCACAGTGAAGGATGCTTTGCACCGGTCACAACGAGCACAGGCAAAGATTTTACCCAAATGCAACTCAAAAGGTATCGAGGAGTGCAATAGCGTTGAAGAGGGTCCATATTTTGAAGGATCCAAAACCAGGTGAGTGGTGATATTTCTGATATTCCTGCTGTATCCATGATCGCATAAAATCACAATGCAGAAGACTGCTCAAGAGATATCACTGTGCTACTCAGGTGCTCAGTACAAACCACAGCTGCTCTGAACTGCAGTTATCAAACCACACTTCACCTGCAGTTTACCAACCCTTCCCCAAATACACAGCCCATTCAAACCACTGTTAAATATTAAAACAAGAGAGGGTACAATGCACATGTTTACCATTTCTTACTAATATATGAAAAAAAGGACAGAAGTTACACATGAAATCTAAATATCTGAGTAGTAATAGTATTATTCCAAACTGAAGTGGGTGCCACCTGTACATCACCAGCTGAATGAGACAGACAGACAGAGACAGACAGACAGGGGTGTTGCAGATCTCTGATCTCAGGAACAAGCCTGGCATGCAGAGAGCACACCAGCATTCTGCATATTCAGTATGGAAACACATCCACTGCAAGGGAATTTAAAAACAGATCTTGTTCATAGTATAACAAAGTGACCAGACACTCCGTCAAAGAGTTGAATTGCAGCCCAACTGAATACAGAAGAAACTGAACTAAAAGACAGTCCATTGTAATTCTTTTCATGATCAAACAACTCCAGAAGTGCCCAGGTCAGAATTAAAAGGGCAGTGCCAGTCTGTCGAGAGAGAGAGAGGAGCTTCACTTCCGGTTGGCTGTGGCGGTGCCAATGACACACTCGTTTACCTGCAGAGTGAGAGACAGTGTGATGAAAACACACGACACACATACTGGATAGACGGAGCTTCAAGCTAAACAAACACAGTGCTGAAGACTAGCATATCATTAAAGCATGGATTAGCTATACAATGTTGCATATTGAAGTACTACAAAACATCTGCTACCTCTCCACTAACTGAGCCTTGTCCTTTATATTCATTCCAGTACATCACAACACAGTCTGCACTTCTAGAAATGGCACCTAATTCAATTTCTTCACAAACAGGTTTACAGTGGAGTCGCTTGTCACTAAACCCTATTGAAATGCCAGTTTCCCAGCACTGGATTAAGAAAGTGTATGTGTGTCTCATTTGGTTCAATTGTACAGCAGACAGGACCTACCTTGCTAGCGAAGCGCAGGGAGTTCAATGACTCACTGAAGCTCTCGATTTCAGGAGAGATGTTGACGAACATTAGGCTGGAAAGAGAGAAGCGGTCCATTAAATCACACCCTATTCAAGAGTCCATGTGAGCTCCTCTGTGCAGTAGCACCTGCAGGCCATTACTGCAGGGATCAATGAGAGCATCTGACCTGCCAGACCGTGCCAGTCAGTGCAGGGATATGGGATTAGAATACAAGGGGCAAGGGGCTTGTTTGATGAATACATTCAAACCCAGTGCTTGCACCTAAGATCATAAAACACTGCTAAGGATTTGATAGTACATCTTTTGCTTTGTACAGTGGTGCCATCCTGTGCATAGAACAGAATTCTAAAAGTACAATATTTGAGATTCAAAATAAACTACATGGTGTTTAGGGGGGCGTCTTCTAACAAATCATCCATAATGAAACATCCAGTAGTGCTGAATATAGAAATACTAAAAAAAACAACCCAACAAACATTTCCACTTGAAGCCTTTTTCCACACGTGCCATTGAACTGGAGTTTCTTTAGAACAGAACTGGTTTCTCCCTAGACTGCACACATGCTGAACGAACTCGTTTCAGTGAATAGAGCTGAAGTGTTTCCCAGCAGCAGAGCACCACTCACGTTTTGCTGTTTCCTCCCAGGCAATCCTGAAGCAGGTATGTGAGCTTGCAGTTCCTGTAGGGGACAAAGCCATCCTGCAGAGACAGACAGACAGACAGAGATAAGTGCTAACAAAGTACAGTAGTGTAATGCTGTTCAGCTGAGCACTTCTTTCCTTAACAGTATAAAACGAATAGAACTGCGGCTATCGTGTGTGTAGATCCTATATGGCAGTGGGGTGAGCACCTTGCTGCGTGCGTGTGTGAGCGCGAGTGAATGGATCCTATATTGCCTGTACAGCAGTGTTCCCTCCAAGGCTAAAATGCGCACATTTTTTGCAGTAACTGGCAACAACCTTCGCACTCAGTTTACTAACTTTCGCAAGTTATTATCATAAATATCAACCTCAAAATCGAGTCTCCAGCCTCTCAAAGTAATCATTTTAGAGCATTCTTGCAAAGCATTAACATAAGCATATTCGCATCTGTCTAGCAGCGGAGTCTCGGATTTCTCTCTGTAAAAATGCACGTCACATTACAGTGCAGAGCTCGCTGGGGCACCAGCGACTCTACCGAGAGTGCCACTCGCCGCTGCTCATGAACTTCAGTTTTGAACTCGTCGTATAATTGAATACTAAAATCAGTGAAGAACAATCCTCCCGCATTATACAGAAATATACATACCCCGGTAAACAAATAAAAAAATCACAACTCAAACTTCGACGGTTTTTGTTTTATTTCCCTTTTAAAAAGCGACCATTTCAGAAATATCAAGTGTTTTGAAACTGGTAAAAATGTAATCAGAACATTAGTTGAAAATACACATTTAAGTGTATAGTAATTGAAGACATACCATGTCCATTATTTTTTTTTTTTTTGCGAGTTTATTCATCATGTGACTTCACTCCATGTCTGTGCTGAAACTCAACATGGCGGCTGCACCAAATGAAGAAAAAAAAAGCAATGTTTCAGTCCTCGTAGATAATCTGATTATCTAGATGATTATCTGATTATCTAGTATTCTTAAGTTTTGCCATAATTTGCGTGATCATGTACAAGTCAATACCATTAACTATCATAATGCCAGTTGTAAACACAGAGAATAAGTAAGACGGCAACAATGGAGAAGGACTGCATTCTGTGCTGAAAAACTAAGAGCTAAGGTACTGCGCTCAAGACGGAGCTTTCCCCAAGTAAGCAAGATAAATTAATTGCGTATTTCATTGTTTAGTTTATTTCTTTCCATGCTACCTGCCTTTAATAAAGCTATATTTAGCCATTTTAAACCATGGCCGTTTAATTTAATTATATTTTCTGACTATGAAGAAAATGAGCTAAGAACTATTTTCTAGCTATACAATCCTTAAAAGGAAATGGATGACTGCTGTGTAAAGGATGTAGTCACTACACTGCACACCGTTGGGTTCATAAAGACATTCTGTCTGGAGACACGCCTCTTAATCTCGCAAATAACACTGCAGAATTAGGAAAGAACCAATTGAGAGGATTAATTATGCGTTTACATTAAAAGGGGCGCCATTTAAATTACAATCTGATAATGCAAAGCAGTGAACCTGTTTTAGAGCAACGAGCCAACACACCTTTATCAGTGTTTCATATATTATCCTGGTTATTATTATAATGCCAGTAAAACACTAAACTGAATTTGTGGAGTACTGTACAAAGGATTACTGTCACATGACATTGCTGGACTGTTACTAAACTGTTTCATATATTTTATCGTTAATGTAGTGCCAGCAATAAGATCAACAGGTATTTTCAAAACACATTTGTTTGTGGACTGAACTAGTGTGTCAGTGGAAGACTGTAAATATGATTCTCACAGCTGTGCTGGACATTTGGCTTTCTGAACTGTTGTAATATAATTCTTAGGTTTTCCTGCTTATTTTAATGCCAGCAATGAGCCAAGTGATGTCTATAAACATGGCAGGTTTGAAGTGTCTTCAGGTGCTTTATATTTATTAAATGTACTTATTTTAACTAGTAACATATGTATGTTCAAATGCCATATTTAATTAATATGTTGATAAAAAAGTGGGAACAAATGGAATTGGCCATTTTTTGAAAAAAATTGTATTTAAGAATGGAACAATTAGTTGGAATAGAACAAAGTAGCCCTAAAGATGGTTATAATTGAAGGCAGTGCAGACGCCAGTGTTTAATGCAGTCGTATAAAGCAATTGTATGCAGGCTTCCAGTTAAGCATGCAGTCTATATCTATGATAACAACGGACAGGGCTGCACAGGATCAGAGGATGACTCTGAATCAGAGGCAGAGCCACAATAAAAGTAAATTGTAAAATTGTAGTTGATACTTGTGTTGGAATATTATTTTAAAATTGTATAATAATACAACAAAAATATGTTAAAAGGGTTAATGCGCGGCCGAAGGTTTTTCTCAGTATCTAAAAAGCTTAGCAGGAACACTGCTGTACAGACTGTGTGTAGATCCTATATTGCCTGAGGCGAGTACCTTGCTGGCTAGTGCTGAGAATACCAGGCCCAGGTTAGTGAGGCTGGCGTTGATACTCTTCATCTCCTTGAGCCGATCCCCTGTGGACTGGGACTTCTGAACACGCTCACTGCCAGCCAGGTCCACCAAGCTCAGGATCGCTGTGGAGAAAGATACAGATAGGAACAGGAATAAGACACACACAGGTCCACCAAGCGAGAGAGAGAGAGAGAGAGAGAGAGAGAGAGAGAGAGAGAGAGAGAGAGCGAGAGTGTTCAGAATAGCTGTGGCGAGAAAGACAGTTAGGAACAGGAATAAGACACACAGAGAGAGAGAGAGAGAGAGAGAGAGAGAGAGAGAGAGAGAGAGAGAGAGAGAACTGTGCATAGTAACTGATATGAGAGAGAGACAGGGTGAACTGTGCATAGTAACTGATATGAGAGAGAGACAGGGTGAACTGTGCATAGTAACTGATATGAGAGACAGGGTTAACCGGACATTATCTGGTAACTTGCTGAAGATCGCTAGGAAGTGTCTCACAGCCAGTTAGGAACAGGAAAGACACACACAGAGCCAGGTCCATCGAGCTGAGGATAGCCGTGTATGGACAGGTGGAGACACCGATTTAGTGAGACACACTCACAGTTGCAGGACACGTCCCTGGCTGCGTTCTTGCCCTCAATCCTCAGCTGAAAGACGCTGTGGCTCCTGGAGGAGACGTCGTTAACCTGCGTGCGAGCCGTCGAGCGGTTCTGCTTCGCCAGCTTGATGAGAACCAGCACCTGAGAGAGAAAGAGACACACACCATTATAGACCTGCCTGGGACCTGGGACCCACATTCTTCAGTGGAGGACCCCCTCCCACTCGCTGCTCACATGGATGCGTTTCAGGCTGGCCATGCTGATATCCAGTGGGGGAGCCCCTCTTGATTTCATAGTCTCACCTCCTCCTCGCTGCTCACAGGGATGTATTTCAGGTTGGTCACTCTTATGTCCGCAGTGGGAGAGGCTCTCTTGATCTCGTAGTCCATCTTCTTGGGTGTTTTGTTGCTCACTAGCAAGTCACGGATTGTCTCGTTGTAGATTTCAAGGAAACTTGCGGTGAATTGGTACTGTAAGAAAGAGACATATCAAAATCAGACCCAGGACAGGCCAACATCTGTGCAGCCCTGAAATAATCCCCCCTCCACACCTTCCCCATTCCGCTCTGTCTTAATTCAGAAAAATCATAAACATTTCACCCCCCCTCCCCCCGATCCTCACCTCCCAGCCCTGCTCCCCTAGTCCTCTCCTCAAATCCCCTCCCCTACCAGCTTTGCTCTCAGTCCCTTCTCCCAGCCCAGCCCTCTTGCCTCACCTCCCAGCCCTGCTCCCTCAGCTTGCAGGCTGCCTCGAAGATCTGCTGCACTGCTCTGGGTATCATGCCCATCTCCTCTCCGGCCAGCACGTCGGGCCCCTCCATGGTGTAGGTCTTGCCACTGCCGGTCTGCCCGTAGGCGAAGCTGCACACGTTGTAGCCGTCGAGGGCCGACTGCACCAGCAGGGAGATCTCAGAGAACACCTGCTGCTGGGAGCACTGAGGGGGGAACACGTGGTCGAACTTGAAGGGGTATTTATGGAGCTCCTTCTCCTTGCCGATGTGAGACTGAGGGATACAAACAGCAAGACAGTGTGAGGAGGCAAAAAAAAAAAAAAAAAAAGCTATCTAAATTAATATGCATTTCAGCAGCTCCTCCATTTCGATGAGACAGAGGAAAGGAGAGGGCAGTGTTATTCTGTGAGGGAATCTGAACTCCGGGGCAAGTCCATCGTAGATGAGCACACTGGATAATGACACTACAGTTACAAGGCTGAAGCTACTTTACTTAAAATATCAGAAAATGAACAGAACGGTGCTGTTGTGTTGGTAGGACCTGCTTTGGTGCAAGACCGCAGTGTGTGTGTATTCCAGTGCGAGTTCCTGTAGCTCTCACCTCCTCTGTCTTCACCAGCACGATGGTCTTGTCCTGGGGCTGGATCTCGAAGGAGCTCTGCTGCTGCCCTCCGTCCAGCAGGGGGCGCACCCTACAGAACACACGGATGTTTCCCTGCAAGGAGAGGAGAGAAATCATTTTTGTATTTAAAAAAACAAAAACAAAACAACAACAACTTTGCAAGCAGTGAAGCTCCATGAGATTCTAGACCCTCCCACACAGCAAGGAGGTATTCACCTGGATCGTGTTCTGTTTGCACAAGTCAGAATAGCAGGACAGGCACCTCCATTTGAACAGGGTGTATCCTGTGCAGGCTGTAAAGCAACCGTATATCTTTACAACACAACCCGGAGCGCTGAGATTGACAAGAATCATGGGTTATAAATGTCTTCACTTTCCCTGCAGAGCAGTTGGCAGTAGGGATTGGGGTGGGCCTCTCTGGTACCTTGAGCTCCAGCAGTGTGTTGTGCAGGGCCCTCCTCTCCATCTCCCCCTGGTGCAGCTTGTCTGTCTGCTCTGCGTTGCTCTGGGTCAGCTCCCTCACCTCCTGCAGCCTCTGAGCAGACAGGGCACGCTCGCGGCTCAGATCCATCTGGGAGGGGAGAGACTGGCATGAATACAGTGACACACACACAGAGTCCAGCACTCTAGCTCAGGCTAATGTGAAAGTTTCATGGCGACTGGAGAAGCGGTTTTCCAGATCTATGCACACGTTTTGCTGCGTTGCTCACCTCAAGAGTCCTCTTCAAACTGGACAGCTCCTGGTTTTCCATCTCATAGGCCCTGCAGAAACACACATGTATATCAGACAGAGCAGCTCCCCTTACTGCAGCCGTGTCCAAATCATTTCTCTTCTCCAACACCCTCAGTGTAGACACACTGCATGAAATCACAATACCTATGCTCCTCTCCCCTCATTCTGTTCAGCAGTTTTATCAAACAGCTCCCTCTCTACCAGCCCGTGTGTCCCTTCTCTGTTCTTGTGTGTCTCCTCTCCCTCTCTCTGCCCGTGTGTGTGTGTGTGTTATTATTATTAGTAGTATTTATTTCTTAGCAGACGCCCTTATCCAGGGAGATTTACAACTGTCACAAGATATCACATTATTTCACATTATACAGATATCACTTTTTTTTTTTTTTTTTTTTTTTTTACATACAATTACCCATTTATACAGTTGGGTTTTTACTGGAGCAATCTAGGTAAAACAACCTTGCTCAAGGGTACAGCAGCGATGTCCCCCACCTGGGATTGAACCCACAACCCTCCGGTCAAGAGTCCAGAGCCCTAACCACTACTCCACACTGCTGCCCTGTGTCTCCTCTCTCACGTCTGGGCCCTGTCTTCTCTCTCAAGTGTGCATCTCCTCTCCCTCTCTCTGCCCACGTGTGTGTCTCCTCTCTCACGTCTGGGCCGTCTTCTCTCTCACTTGTGTGTCTCCTATCTCCGAGTCCCTGTTTGCGTGTGTCTCCTCTCTCACCTCATCTTGTTCAGCAGGGCGCTGTGCTCCAGTGTTAGCCCCTCCAGCTCCCTCTGCGCCCGGTCTCCCCTCTCTCTCAGCCCCTGGTTCTCTTGACTTATGGTTTGAATCTGCTCCTGATAGCTCGTCACTTTGCACTGCACGTCGCTACAATGGAGAGAAACTACTTTGATTAGGCGGGGGGGAGCGCGGCACTACCATCCAAAGTTAACCTGTCCATTGCGCAGCAGCTCACAATCAGCTTGAGGCAGGCAGTCTTGCACAGATGAGTTCATTTCTTTAAGAGGGGCAGAGGCAAGTGCTTTCCAAGTGTTAGCGCGGTGGTTTGAGGTAGAGAAGACATCCACAAAGAATTAAGACAGTTGGAGGCAGTTCAATATAAAAGGAAATGGCTTCTCAAAGCAGTTTTATCAGGTAAGAAGACTAGAGAAATTAAATCCAACGTGGTTAAACTGTGAGGATGAATCGTAGAGGCTTGATAATAATGGTTGGAAATTGTATTATAAGAGCGAGTGCCAGTCTTTAGTGATTTTTTGGCTGCTATATGAAACTACAAAGGTAGTAACAGTGCTTCCGTTTATCAACCAGGATTGGATCACACACGTCATTTACGTGGAAACTGTGTGATTGTTTACTAATGCCGTAAACAGGCAGCACAGCTCATTGGAGAGACAACACCCCTACAGAAAGTGGAGTCATCCTCCGCTTGTGGAACAGGACTAGAGTCTGCGCAGGTCGCAGACAATTTAATTTGGGACGGTAATACACTGAATCGCAGGATTTAAGTGCCAAAGAGAAGACAAATTCAACATTCACCAAAATACCAGTTTTTTTTTTTTTTTTTAATCTTTAAAAGCTCACCCCCTGTGCTGTGCTGCTTGTGTAACTCTAAAGCTTGCTCTGAGCCCTGTGTGTGTCACCTCATTCAGCAGTGTGCGGTCCTCTCTAGAGCTTATCTGTGTCTCATCGGTCTCTCCCC
This sequence comes from Huso huso, assembly GCA_036884735.1. NCBI lineage: Eukaryota > Metazoa > Chordata > Actinopteri > Acipenseriformes > Acipenseridae > Huso > Huso huso. The sequence goes on along the minus strand of CM072698.1, from coordinate 13,246,469 downwards.
TCTCATCTTGTTCAGCAGGGTGCTGTGCTCCTCTCTACCAGCTCCCCCAGCCCCTCGGTCTCCTGTCTCTCTCCCCTCATCTTGTTCAGCAGGGCGTCATGCTCCGCTCTCCAGCTCTGTGCCCTCTTTACCTGCTCCCTCAGCCCCTGTCTCCCGTCTCACCTCATCTTGTTCAACAGGGCACTGTGCTCCTCTCTCAAGCTCTCCAGCTCTCTCCGTGCCCTCTCTGCTTCCTCCCTCAGCTCGCGGTTCTGTGTTTTCGTGTTTCGGACCTGCTCCTGGTAGCTCGACACTTTCATCTGCATGTCACTCATTTTGCCTTTCAGATCCCAGCCTGGTCGTCGGCTCGCTGCCCCAACACCAGAGGGAGCTTCTGAGAAAGTCAATTTGATAACGTTAACAGGTTCATTTTATTTATAACAATTCAGGCTTCTGGGCAAAACATGCCCAATTTCACAGTCATGCTGTACAATTTATCTGATACACTACAGTGCTCTTTACCTGGTTTCGAAGTTGCAGCCACTGGCTTTTTCATTGCACCTGAGAGAAAGAAAAAAACAATGAGACAGGGTGAACTGTGCACAGTAACTGATATGAGAGAGAGACAGGGTGAACTGTGCATAGTAACTGATATGAGAGAGAGAGACAGGGTGAACTGTGCATAGAAACTGATATGAGAGAGAGACAGGGTGAACTGTGCATAGTAACTGATATGAGAGAGAGAGGGTGAACTGTGCATAGAAACTGATATGAGAGAGACAGGGTTAACTGGACATTATCTGGTAACTTGCTGAAGATTGCTAGGAAGCGTCTCACAGCCAGGTGCCTGGTGCTCTCTTTATATTTGATCAGGAGACTTGTAAAGGGGTCTGTAAAGCCCCTCTATTGACAGGGAGGAGAGATACCTCTGGAAGGGCCACCAGCCACAGTGGCAGCGCTGGTCTTGTACACAGGATTCACTGCAAGAGGGAAAAGGAGACAATTTCAGACAGCTCCCCTGTGCAGGGTCAACAAGCCTGCTGGAAATCAACAGGACTGGAATACATACTATCAGTTTTGTGTTTGCAAGACGACAATGTATTGGCTACAGGGTACGTGGGTCATACTGCATTAGACTTCAGATGCCAGTTGTATTTTGCCAGGCTCTGTATGTCTGGTATTTCAAGTAGAATAACGTCTGAAGATTCTCCTGCCAACAGAACTCACCTGCAGGTCTTTGTGACATGACCGGGGGGCGGGGCTTGAAGCCCACCACACTGGCTGAAACCATTTTCCTCTTATTGGGGGGAGCCTTGTCATCAGACTGATCCAACAGGCGCTTCTAATGGGGAAGAGTCAGGAATACGGAGCACAATGTAACACAGTAAGACGAGACTGTGCAAGTGTACCGCAGTAATCAAGCAATGTCAAATCATTTCACAATGCTTTAAAATGGTCTTTATCAATGTTATCAGCACACTTTACCGTGCTGGTGTATACTATAGCAAATGTATATACAGCTCAGCCCCAGTACCTGTATTTGAACTCAGCTGTAGGTGCTTATACTCAGTTACATGGGCTTATATATGAAACCAAAACAGTAGCTGCAAATCTGAGTGTACTCAAGGAGCATTCGCCTACCAGGGATCCTAGTTTTCCACAACAACAAACTAAACGGTCAGGTGCGTTCTGTCAGGGGTGGCGGACCCTCAACACCCATCCCCCTCCTCTCACCTTGGCAGGCTGCCTCAGGCTGCTCTGCCCTGCACTCTGCTCTTTGCCTGGCAGGGGTCGCCTGAACTCTCCCTCATCTTGGCAATCTGACAGCATGAACTCCGCTGGCTCCAGCTCTGTGGGCTTTTCATTGAGCTGCCTCAGCGGGGATCTCTGTCAAAACAAAACAGAACCAAGAATCAAACAAAACCCCTGTGACAGAATAACACACACAGCAACCAAACTACAACTGTGACAAAATAAAACAAAACCCCTGTGACAGACCAAAACTACAACTGTGACAAAATAAAACAAAACCCCTGTGACAGACCAACACACACTATGTGACAAAATAAACAAAACAGAAAAGAATCAAAAACTGTGACAAAACTGAAAACAAAACTGCTCCAAAAAACCCCTGACATGACCAACACACAGCAACCAAACTTGCCTGTGAAAAATAAAAAAAACTGAACCAAAATCAAACAAAACCCCTGTGACAGACCAACACACAGCAACCAAACTACAACTGTGACAAAAACAAAACAAAAACAGGAAAGAAACTGATATGAATCAAACAAAACCCCTGTGACAGAATAAAACACACAAGAGAACCAAACTACAACTTTGACAAAATAAAACAAAACCCCTGTGACAGACCAACACACACAGCAAAAACTACAACTGTGACAAAATAAAACAAAACAATTTCAGAATGAATGAATGCAAACAAAAAAATAAAACAAAACCCCTGTGACAGAACAACACACACAGCAACCAAACTGGTTTGACAAAAGATTAAAACAAAACCCCTGTGACAGACCAACACACACAGCAACCAAACTACAACTGTGACAAAATAAAACAAAACAGAACCAAGAATCAAACAAAACCCCTGTGACAGAACAACACACACAGCAACCAAACTACAACTGTGACAAAATAAAACACAAAACAGAACCAAGAATCAAACAAAACCCCTGTGACAGAACAACACACACAGCAACCAAACTACAACTGTGACAAAATAAAACAAAACCCCTGTGACAGACCAACACACACAGCAACCAAACTACAACTGTGACAAAATAAAACAAAACAGAACCAAGAATCAAACAAAACCCCTGTGACAGACCAACACACACAGCAACCAAACTACAACTGTGACAAAATAAAACAAAACAGAACCAAGAATCAAACAAAACCCCTGTGACAGAATAACACACACAGCAACCAAACTACAACTGTGACAAAATAAAACACAAAACAAACCAACAGACACTCAACCAAAATAAACACCAAATCTTTGTGACAAACCCCCAAAAATCAAACAAAACCCTGTGACAGACCAACACACACAGCAACCAAACCACAACTTTGACAAAATAAAACAAAATACAAAACAAACTAACAGAACCAAAATCAAACAAAACCCAGTAACTGACCAACACACACAGCAACCAAACTACAACTGTGACAAAATAAAACACCAAAACAGGACCAAGAATCAAACAAAACCCCTGTGACAGACCAACACACAGCAACCAAACTACAACTGTGACAAAATAAAACACAAAACAGGACCAAGAATCAAACAAAACCCCTGTGACAGACCAACACACACAACTTAAAAAATGTGACAAAATAAAATGGGCTGTGACAAAATAAAACAAAAGCCCTGTGACAAAATAAAACAAACCCCTGTACACACACAGCAACCAAACTACAACTGGACAAAATAAAACAACAAAAAAACTACCAAGAATCAAACAAAACCCCTGTGACAGACCAACACACACAGCAACCAAACTACAACTGTGACAAAATAAAACAAAACAGAACCAAGAATCAAACAAAACCCCTGTGACAGACCAACACACACAGCAACCAAACTACAACTGTGACAAAATAAAACAAAACAGAACCAAAAACAAAACCCTGTTCAGAACAACAAACAAAACCCTGTGACAAAATAAAACACACAAACAAAACCCCCCCAGACAGAATAACAACAAACCAAACTACAACTGTGACAAAATAAAACAAAACCCCTGTGACAGAATAACACACACAGCAACCAAACTACAACTGTGACAAAATAAAACACAAAACAGAACCAAGAATCAAACAAAACCCCTGTGACAGAATAACACACACAGCAACCAAACTACAACTGTGACAAAATAAAACAAAACAGGAAATCAAACAAAACCCCTGTGACAGACCAACACACACAACAAACTAAACTGTGAAACTAAAACAAAACTGTGACAAAAAAACCCCTAAGACCAAAACAGGACCAAGAATCAAAATAAAACAAAACCCCTGTGACAGAACACACACAGCAACCAAACTACAACTGTGACAAAATAAAACAAAACCCCTGTGACAGACCAACACACACAGCAACCAAACTACAACTGTGACAAAATAAAACAAAACAGAACCAAGAATCAAACAAAACCCCTGTGACAGAACAACACACACACAACCAAACTAAACCAAACTAAAACAAAACTGTGACAAAATAAAACAAAACAAACCAAGAAAAATCAAACAAAACCCCTGTGACAGAATAACACACACAGCAACCAAACTACAACTGTGACAAAATAAAACAAAACCCCTGTGACAGACCAACACACACAGCAACCAAACTACAACTGTGACAAAATAAAACAAAACAGAACCAAGAATCAAACAAAACCCCTGTGACAGACCAACACACACAAAATAAAACAAAACTACAACTGTGACAAAATAAAACAAAACAGAACCAAGAATCAAACAAAACCCCTGTGACAGAACAACACACACAGCAAACAAACTGGTGTGACAAAATAAAACAAAACAGAACCAAGAATCAAACAAAACCCCTGTGACAAAAAAAAAAAACACACAACACAACAGCAAAAACTACAACTGTGACAAAATAAAACAAAACAAAACAGTAGAACCAAACAAACCCCCCTGTGACAGACCAACACACACAGCAACCAAACTACAACTGTGACAAAATAAAACAAAACAGAACCAAGAATCAAACAAAACCCCTGTGACAGACCAACACACACAGCAACCAAACTACAACTGTGACAAAATAAAACAAAACCCCTGTGACAGACCAACACACACAGCAACCAAACTACAACTGTGACAAAATAAAACAAAACCCCAAGAATGACAGACCAACACACAGACACAAAAAACTACAACTGTGACAAAATAAAACAAAACAGAACCAAGAATCAAACAAAACCCCTGTGACAGACCAACACACACAGCAACCAAACTACAACTGTGACAAAAAACAAAACCCTGTGATAAAACAAAACAGGACCAAGAATCAAACAAAACCCCTGTGACAGAACAACACACACAGCAACCAAACTACAACTGTGACAAAATAAAACACAAAACAGAACCAAGAATCAAACAAAACCCCTGTGACAGACCAACACACACAGCAACCAAACTACAACTGTGACAAAATAAAAAACCCTGTGACAGAACCAGCAACCAAACTACAACTCAAACAAAACCCCTGACAGAACAACACACACAGCAACCAAACTACAACTGTGACAAAATAAAACAAAACAGAACCAAGAAACAAACAAAACCAAACAAAACCCCAACTGACAGAAAATAAAACAAACAGAAACCAAGAATCAAAACCCCACAACCAACAGACAAAACCAAACTACAACTGTGACAAAATAAAACAAAACCCCTGTGACAGAATAACACACACAGCAACCAAACTACAACTGTGACAAAATAACACAAAACAGGACCAAGAATCAAACAAAACCCCTGTGACAGAATAACACACACAGCAACCAAACTACAACTGTGACAAAATAAAACAAAACCCCTGTGACAGAATAACACACACAGCAACCAAACTACAACTGTGACAAAATAAAACACAAAACAGAACCAAGATCAAAACAAAACCCCTGTGACAGACAACACACACACAACAAAATCAAACAAAATAAAACAAAACCCCTGTGACAGACCAACACACACAACAACCAAACTACAACTGTGACAAAATAAAACACAAAACAGAACCAAGAATCAAAAAAACAAAACCCCTGTGACAGAATAACACACACAAACCAAACTACAACTGTGACAAAATAAAACAAAACCCTGTGACAGAATCAACACACACAGCAACCAAACTACAACTGTGACAAAATAACACAAAACAAGAATCAAGAACCCCAGTGAAAATAAAAAACCAACCAACCACAAACCAAACAAAACCCCTGTGACAGAACAGCAACCAAACTACAACTGTGACAAAATAAAACAAAAACAAACAGAACAAAAGAATCAAACAAAACCCTGTGACAGACCAACACACACAAACCAAACTACAACTGTGACAAAATAACACAAAACAGAACCAAGAACCAAACAAAACCCCTGTGACAGACCAACACACACAGCAACCAAACTACAACTGTGACAAAATAAAACAAAACAGAACCAAGAATCAAACAAAACCCCTGTGACAGACCAAACAAAAAACCCTGTGACAGAATAAAACACAAAACAGAACCAAGAACCAAACAAAACCCCTGCAACCAAACTACAACTGTGACAAAATAAAACAAAACCCCTGTGGCAGACCAACACACACAGCAACCAAACTAAAACTGTGACAAAAGTGTACAGCAGCGTGTGTGTCTCCACACAGAGAGGCTCATCCAGCAGATTACACACTGTGAAGTTTCATCACTGGCACCAAACGCCCATGCTGTTGAAGCCTGTCTGTGCACAATCACACATGCTTAATAACAATGATCAGTTATGGAGCCTCAGCTCACTAATTCAGGAACACATCACTCATTAACAGTCATAGCTAATAAACCAGGCGACTTTGACAATACAAGCCACAGCAAGTGTAGGTATACCCAAAGCTACTTTTTCATGCCTTCCCTGTACATCAACACGTTAAGCTTAAGATGGTTAGTATTGCTGTAGTCTTGGATAGAAGCAAGTAGACAAAACGCACAGAACACTACTGAACTACAACTGCTACTAAAACAAAGCTTTTTAGTAAAGCCTCTGGTAATCAGTATGGCTCTTTAGACAAAAAGGAAAACAAAGCTGAATTCAGAAAGAGATACAGAGATCACGTGGAGGAGCTGCTTATTTGTGGGTTAGAAGTGTGGATTTTGAAAAGCTGTAATAAACAGAGACAAGTCTGTGAGCTCACCTCTTCATCCATGATTCAACAGCAGCTGTGAAGACAAAAACACTGGTGTAAGTGAATGCAGGCAAGCATTGCAAACCCTCATGCAGTCATCACACAAGCAAGATCCTTCACACTGCACTACTACAGTACAGAGCCAATGGGCAAAGCCAGCTCAGCGCCAGTGTGAAATGTTACTGTCTGTTAACACCAAAGAGATTTACAAGGCAAGCGATTCTCAGAATAAGCTGTGCCTGGGAGATCAGCAATGAACAGGACACCCAGCATACAGCAAAAGTACTAGAGCAACAGGAGAACTAGCCTTTAAAACCGGATCAATCAATCTGTGTTCTTGTCGTCGATAGGCGTCGCATGGTTTACAATCGTGTTCATTAATGCATTACTATACTGAACATGTACAAGACACCACAATGTACTAATAAAAATAAATATAGAGCTGCAAGACGCATCGCAACATCGTATATCCCGAAGCGATACTGACAACAGGAGGGGTGTAAACGAGGTTTTACTTTAATTGGACAGCTAACCAGGCTTTGATTCTCACAGAGTTGCGCAGTTAACAGAATTATATCCTATGGGAGAATGTACAGTAAAGCTGGCAGTATACTATCAATAGAGAGGCCAGTTATCAAAGAGCGAGATTAAATAATACTGTACTCTCTATTGAAACACATTTAGGAGTGAGGCTATCGTTACAATTCAACCAGCTTATGAAATATGTACTGTTAGTTATCAGTAAACACCAAACAATAAATACATTTGCTTTAAACCGGTAACACCAGCAACTTACAATCAGAGGTAAATTCGATTTTTTTTTTTTTCTGGAACAGTAAATTGTATGGTAGTAAGTAACGGGAGGCTTTAAAGCATTACTACGCTTTTCTAACGCCAATTCCACTGCCCAGAAACACCAGAAATGTTATGATAGTTAATTACAAATGATTTAAAAACACAACATACATACAGAGTACTACTACGCAAGGCGGTACTGTAATGAAGACTTTTAGATTTATTTAAACCGTTAGACTTAAAACTCCTCAAAATTTCACCAGTTTAAAATGTTTAGTAATGAAACAAACTTACCTCTGCTTATTTGTGTATTTATTTATGTATGTATTTATTTCTATTTCACGGACCGTCCTTTCTCTCTGCGCTCTGTCAGTCACGGCTGCCTTGCGACCGTTTAAAAACAGCGCCACCAGATTCAAATATTTTTGGGCGCACGCAGCCCGTGAGAACCAATCAAATTCAAACCCGGCGGCCCACTCTGACCAATAGCAGCGCGCATGACCTAGGAGGGCGGGATGAAAACCAGCAACGTCGGTCTGTGATTGGCCACGCAGTAAAATCGGGGAATCGACGGTTTGCGTGCGCGCTTTGGGTTTGTTTGTATTACAGCTTCTCACAGGATTTAAATTAAATCTTATATATTTTTAAAACATTATTAAAAAAGGGTTTAATAATTAGACTACCCGATCCTGGCGTTGTAGCGGCGGCTATGTGTGTCGTCTACTCAACATATTCCGAATGTTTTTTTTAAAAAAAAGCGAAACATTTTTTAAAACGGCGCCGATTGGGTTTTGCTTCTGCTATTCACAAATCCTCCAACCGCCTATCCAATCACTGTGAGGTTTGCGTGACTGCCCCGCCCTCTCGCGTTGATTGGTTAAACACAAATGCAGTCACATTTCAAATAAAGATAATCCTCTCAGAAAAAAAAATAGGGCGCGCTCACGTCACTTTTGCGCCGGCTAGATTGCAGACGGGAGTGCGCGCGTGACGTCACGGTCTGTGCAGACGCAGCGTGGGCAGCTTTGGAAGATGAACAACAGTTCAGAGCAGAACCAGTAACATGGAGGTGGTGTTGAGAGAAATTCAAATCGCTGAAGTGGTGGATGCAATCGAAGATCCCTTTGTGCTCCACCAGCTTCAGAATTTACAGCATGATCAGAAAATGTATAGTAGAAACAGTCCCTGCTATAAAGAGATAATATAAACGTATGTTTTGTGATGTGAGACAAATTAATGAGGATTCCCCCCGCCCTCTCACAAAGGGGTTGTTAGACAGTACTGTATTTTGATCTGGGACACAGTAGTTCAAATACTTCATATCTCACTTCAAATACCTGTTATTAAAGCTGATTTATTCTTCTTAATTCAAAGTAGGTTATTCCCTGTCCCTGATAGCCTTTCATCAATAACCAATTACACCTGCTGAAAATAACAGAGCGGTTTTAGGTTCATTTCAACCGTTTAGCAATATTTTATTTTTTTACACGTTTAAACATTTAGAATAAATATCTGAATATTTGAAAAGTATAATAACTGTGTGAAAAAAAGAGTCCAATCATTTTAATTTGTATTACAAATCATTCATGAGATAATTAATGGCATGACTGGAAGGCGATTCACCCCCTGACTCGGTGGCAGTAGCACAGTGATTTCAGAAAATTGGGACTTTTTGCATTTTATTTTTTCCTTTTTTGTTTTCAATGCAGTGTCTAGTGTTTGGTCCCAAAATGTTTTACTACCCCTAGAGTACATGGAACTGAAGTTGCCAAACTCTCACCAAATTTGTGTGGTCCAGTGGTTAAAGAAAAGGGCTTGTAACCAGGAGATCCCCAGTTCAAATCACACCTCAGCCACTGACTCATTGTGTGACCCTGAGCAAGTCACTTAACCTCCTTGTGCTCCGTCTTTCGGGTGAGACGTTGTTGTAAGTGACTCTGCAGCTGATGCATAGTTCACACACCCTAGTCTCTGTAAGTCGCCTTGGATAAAGGCGTCTGCTAAATAAACAAATAATAATATTCTTCAATACTGTCAATCACCAGGTTTCTTTTCTTGTTTTTCTGTTCTGGTTTAATGGTCTGCAACACTGAGTTAGATATTCGGTCTGCGACACTGACTTAGATATCTCTCTGTAAGTCGCCTTGGCATAAAGGCGTCTGCTAAATAAACAAATAATAATAAACATTGTAGTCCATCAAGAAATGTCAACTTGGTCAGGCAAAAACATTTGAAAAAAATGTAAATACAAATTGTTATTCGAACCATTTTTATAGTGTTTGTGAAGACTTTACCATCTCATCTTGTTAATGATGCAAAAAATATTCTATAGTTTCTATTTTCTGCCTAGAAATGCACACAATTCAGTGGAGACGAGTACAATACATTGGTATTTTTTGTTTGATTTCACAAAAATAATATATTTTTCAAGATATTGTTTTTAAAAACTATGCCACTGATGATCTTTAGTAGAGTGGATAAACAAAACATTGAACAATTAAAAAAAAATGTATTCTTAGTATTCTTTGAAATTGTTTAATGATTTTTAAATAAACACTATAGAATTAAAAAACATGAACATATGTATTTATCAAATAGAATATTTTTAAAAATGTAACAGTATGAACAAGTGCAATATTTCAATAACAATCTAATACATATTGATATGTTATCAAAATCAAAACTGTTAACAATAATTACACAATGCAAAAAAGAATTTAAGTATTATTTCAAATTAACATTAAAATATTATAGGATAATAACTTTCATAATGTAATTAAACGGATTAATGCGACTCCCGAGTGGCACATCCAGTAAAGGCGCTCCACGTGGAGTGCAGGATGCGCTCTATAGTCTGGACGTCGCCGGTTCGAGTCCAGGCTGTTCCTTTGCTGACCGAGGACGGGAGCTTCCAGGGGGCGGCGCTCAATTGGCCGAGCACCGCCCGGGGAGAGGGAGGGTTAGGTCGGACAGGGTGTCCTCGGCTCACCGCGCCTGCGGGCTTGCCTGTAAGCTGCCCAGAGCTGCGTTGTCCTCCGTTCATCTTCACCCTCACAAGTCAGCGCAGGTGTGGTAGCGGTGAGGTGATCTTAAAAATAATTGGCCATTTCAAATTGGGAGAGAATAATCAAAAATAATTGGCAACGACTACATTTTTATCTAAAAAATATTGTTAATGATAATAGTGACACTCGTTCATTTTCTATATTTATTTCCGCTTTCTTTTCACAATACAAGACTGCGAAAACTGGAAGACGCATGAAAGATGTTATTCAAAGGAAAAATATTTGACAGACATAAGATAGGATACATAAACGATGCCGCTTTTGCGATGCTCCGACAATACTGTGCAATCTCTGAAATGCAGAATTAACGTTAACAAAACAATCAATACAATTTGCACAGTAACAGTTTTATTACAGCAGAGAAAGGCGTTGCGTGCTTTTATATCATGAACCTTGTGAACTGCAAATTTCACCAAGCTTATAATAATAATAATAATAATAATAATAATAATAATAATAATAATAATAATAATAACCTTTAACCACGTGGTTTGTGCAAACAGATCAGTGTATATTGTTAGGATCCCAAGCCCAAGTGCGACCCCATCGGGTTAGATAGCCGGAATCCTGTCGTGTTCAGTTTCGGTTGTCATGACAAAGTGAGATAGTTTGAATTACCCCTCTGAGTTTTCATCCCTTCATACAAAAGTGACTCTGAATTATTCTCCAGGGAAACAAATATAACGTTTATTAATGCTGTAATTTTTGACAGAAATTCGTGTTTTTGATAATCAGTGTTATTAAAAACAACCTAGTACTCACTGGAACCGGATCCGTGATATTTGTATCCGGTTCGTCGGCTCCAAAGCAGGCCCGGGGACCCGGTTTCAAGGACCCGCTTCGCACATCTCTAGTTAAATCGTCCTGGTTTTGCTATTTTGTATTCACATTTTTTATTTCTAGCAAAAAACTATAGCAGCGTGCTCAACAAGTTAACGCAGACTCGTTTATTACATTGTATTAGCGCCATTCCGAAATAATAATAATAATAATAATAATAAAACAGTGTGACTGTATTATTTGTTTAATAATTGTGATTAATAACCCATACTCTATCCTGGACCGTGTCTAGTCCCAATTGAGTCTTAATTAACACAGCCACAGCATCCCCAGAGACCGCTGCGCGCACGGCACCCAAATACACGGCGGCTCTGGGGCGCCCGATCCCGATCCTGGAGGGCGATGCCACTCCAGGTTTTACAGGTAAAATGAGAGGATTAACGACTCAGGGTCTGGGTGGAGGTTTAACTTCAATTAAACAATGTAGAGCAGGGTTGGCGCAAAGACCAGGACTGGAAGATCCCGCTTTGGTCACCCCTGCTTTGAGGTTTTACATTACAATTACATTTTTGTTTGACCAATTCATGCTGCCACATACACTAAGGCAATGCTTCCCAAGTCCGGTCCCAGGACCCCCTGTGTGTGTGCTGGCTCTCATTGCACCTGAGCTCTCAGTGACCTAACTACACCTTTCATTCAACTGATCATTTGCTTAAACAGAACTTTTTAATAGTTTTCAGCTCTTAAACAGTTGCAGATTTCAAGTTAGCTATAACATTTTATAACTTGAACTCTGCCTCTATTATGTACATAGTTCCTGTCGCACAAACACATTCATAACCAGATAATGAACCTTGTGATGTTTCAAATGTGAAAGCAATTTTAACAACAATACAACTCCAGACACTGCGAGATATGCAGACTGTGTTTGTTTTATTCTGCAGTGATACAAAGTAACATTAAATAAGATCTTGAACAGTGTGCAGCCAGCGCACTGCATGATGGGACAGCAAGCAGCACTGACATCATCGTCGTCATCCCGTTGGCCATCAATTAGACAAGTCCTTCCGCGAGTCACTCAGCAAAACAAGAGCTACTAAAAAGAACTGATTCCTAGAGCAGCCACACAAATGAATGGAGTTTCTGTCTGTCAGTGCGTGTGTCTCAGTCAGTGTGTGTGTGTGTGTCTGTCAGTGTCTCTCAGTCAATGTGTGTGTGTGTCTGTCACTGTCTCTCAGTGTGTGTGTGTGTGTGTCTGTCACTGTCTCTCAGTCGGTGTGTGTGTGTGTGTGTGTGTGTCTCAGTCGGTGTGTGTCTCTCAGTGGGTGTGTGTGTGTCACTGTGCCTCGGTCTCGGTGTCTCAGTGTGATGGTTGCCTGCCTCTAGACCTTGACAGGTACTTTCCCCTGGCTCTTCTGGTACTCCTGCTGCAGGCCCGCCAGAACCTCGGTGTGTCTGTGTGTCCTTGTCAGGGTCTGTCACATGTCCTTCATCAGGCAGACAGTGTGTGTGTGACAGGGTGTGTGTGAGATACACACAGGCAGAGTCGGTCAGAGAGACACTCTCAGGGTCAGAGATACACACGGGCAGACAGGGTCAGAGTCACTGGCAGACAGGGTCAGAGATCACACGGCAGACAGGGTCAGAGATGATGGTTGCCAGGGTCCTCAGACACCTCAGAGATACACTTTCCCAGACAGGGTTCTGACAGGGTCAGAGATACACCTGCTGCAGGCCAGGGTCAGAGATACACACGGGCAGACAGGGTCAGAGATACACGGGCAGACAGGGTCAGGATCAGGCCATCAGAGATACACACGGGCAGACAGGGTCAGTCACACACGCAGACAGGGTCAGAGCCACACACGGGCAGACAGGGTCAGAGATGGGGTCAGACAGGGTCAGGCAGGGCAGACAGGGTCAGAGATACACACGGGCAGACAGGGTCAGAGATACACACGGGCAGACAGGGTCAGAGATGCACACGGGCAGACAGGGTCAGAGATACACACGGGCAGACAGGGTCAGAGATACACACGGGCAGACAGGGTCAGAGATACACACGGGCAGACAGGGTCAGAGCCACACACGGGCAGACAGGGTCAGAGCACAGGGTCAGACAGGGCCCCGGGCAGACAGGGTCAGAGATACACACGGCAGACAGGGTCAGAGCCCCACGGGCAGACAGGGTCACGGGCAGACAGGGTCAGAGAGCCACACACAGGTTCAGGCAGACAGGGTCACACACACAGACAGGGTACACACACACACAGACAGGGTCAGAGATACACACACGGGACAGACAGGGTCAGAGATACACACGGGCAGACAGGGTCAGAGATACACACGGGCAGACAGGGTCAGAGCTACACACCTCAGACAGGGTCAGAGATACACACGGGCAGACAGGGTCAGAGATACACACGGGCAGACAGGGTCAGAGATACACACGGGCAGACAGGGTCAGAGCCACACACGGGCAGACAGGGTCAGAGATACACACGGGCAGACAGGGTCAGAGATACACACGGGCAGACAGGGTCAGAGATACACACGGGCAGAGACACACAGGGTCAGAGACACACACGGTTAGAGAGACACACACAGGGTCAGACAGCCCCCCCGCCCCTCCTCTCACATCTCTCCGTTGATGTACTCCAGTCTCTTCCCCACGGTGCCCTTGGCCTCCTCCAGGTCTTGTTTGACCAGCACGGGTCCGATGAGCTTGTACACCAGGTTCTGAGAGTCCAGCAGGTCCAGTTCCTGAGTCAGGGACACACACACACACACACACACACGCTCTCAGATTAAACAGCACAGCTACAGCAGGGTGCACATTTATAACAACACCTCAACATTTCTCAATTCTATCCTTTATATACCCACCTGCACGAAAACCTCAGGGTGTGACAATTTCAATTTCCGCTCACTAATCAGCGATACAGAAACAATAGGTGTGAAAATGTTACCCCACTTTGTGTTTTAATTAGGCATCTAAACAACTTCTAAGAAGTCTCATGCATGTGACCATTTGTGCCTGTGTGTTCCTTTTCTCTTACCGAGGCTGTGTGGTCCAGTGGTTAAAGAAAAGGGCTTGTAACCAGGAGGTCCCCGGTTCAAATCCCAGCTCAGCCACTGACTCATTGCGTGACCCTGAGCAAGTCACTTAACCTCCTTGTGCTCCGTCTTTTGTACCTGTGAGACGTTCTCCAGTTGTAAGTGACTTTGCAGCTGATGCATAGTTCACACACCCTAGTCTCTGTAAGTCACCTTGGATAAAGGTGTCTGCTAAACAAATAATAATAATAATAATAATAATAATAATAATAATAATAATAATAATAATAATAATAATACTATTTTACATTGATTGAGGTGTGGTCTAGGTTTTCAGTTCCAATTGATATTTTTGAGACATGACAATCGATAATCAGAAGTGAAACAGGACTTGACCTCGATCCTGGTCTCACGTTACCAGCAGGGCAGGAGTTCAGCTGTGCTTGGATAAGAACACATGCTTCTCAATGCAGGAATACATCAGGACAGACTGCATCTCCTGCTGCAGAGCTCTGAAGCGCTCTCAGGCTCACCTCTTTCACAATGTTGTTTTCTGTCAGCTGAGCCTCGAGCTTCTGTCGAGCGGACATGCTCTTACTGAGGTCTGGAGAGAGGGGGAGGAGAGAGAGAGAGAGGGGGGAGAGAGAGAGAGGGGGGAGGGAGAGAGAGAGAGGGAGGGGGGAGGGAGAGAGAGAGAGAGAGAGAGAGAGAGAGAGGAGAGAGGGGAGAGGGAGAGAGGAGGGGAGAGAGAGAGAGGAGAGGAGAGAGAGAGAGGGGGAGAGAGTGGGGGGGGGTAGAGAGAGAGAGAGAGAGGAGAGAGAGAGAGAGAGAGAGAGAGAGAGACCTGTGAGGGGAGGAATTGGAGGGAGAGAGAGAGAGAGGGGAGGGAGGAGAGAGGGGAGGGAGAGAGAGAGAGAGGAAGGGGAGGGGGAGACCTGTGAGAGAGAGAGAATTGAGAGGGGAGAAGAGTGTGTGTAAGAGAGATCGAGAGGGAATGAATTGAGAAAGCTTCTCCAGAGTGTATTGAGAGAGTGATCGATGGACAGAGAAAACCTTCTCCAGAGAGAGAGATCGATGCTGGGAATTGAAAATGAATTGCCTTCTCCAGTGTGTGTATTTGAGCTGGGTTGAATTTCTCCAGTGTGATTTGTACTGTGATCGAACATGAGGTTGAATTGAAAACAGACACCAAGTGTGTAATTATACCTGTGTACACTGTGTACAAATTGAAAGCCTTCTCCAGTGTGTGTATTTGTACCTGTGGGGATGCTGGGTTGAATTGAGAAAGCCTTCTCCAGTGTGTGTCTGTGATGTCTGCAGCTTCTCCAGAAACTAAACTGTGAACAATGTGGGTTAATTGAGAAAGCCTTCGATGCTGGGTTGAATTGAAAAGCCTTCTCCAGTGTGTGTATTTGTATTTGTAATTGAGAAAGCCTTCCCAGTGTGTGTATTTGTACCTGTGATGATGCTGGGTTGAATTGAGAAAGCCTTCTCCAGTGTGTGTATTTGTACCTGTGATCGATGCTGGGTTGAATTGAGAAAGCCTTCTCCAGTGTGTGTATTTGTACCTGTGATCGATGCTGGGTTGAATTGAGAAAGCCTTCTCCAGTGTGTGTATTTGTACCTGTGATCGATGCTGGGTTGAATTGAGAAAGCCTTCTCCAGTGTGTGTATTTGTACCTGTGACCGATGTGGGTTGAATTGAGAAAGCCTTCTCCAGTGTGTGTATTTGTACCTGGGTTGAATTGAGAAAGCCTTCTCCAGTGTGTGTATTTGTACCTGTGATCGATGCTGGGTTGAATTGAGAAAGCCTTCTCCAGTGTGTATTTGTGTATTTGTACCTGTGATCGATGCTGGGTTGAATTGAATTGAAAAGCCTTCTCCAGTGTGTGTATTTGTACCTGTGATCGATGCTGGGTTGAATTGAGAAAGCCTTCTCCAGTGTGTGTATTTGTACCTGTGATCGATGCTGGGTTGAATTGAGAAAGCCTTCTCCAGTGTGTGTATTTGTACCTGTGATCGATGCTGGGTTGAATTGAGAAAGCCTTCTCCAGTGTGTGTATTTGTACCTGTGAATCTCCAGTGTGTGTATTTGTACCTGTGGTTGAATTGAGAAAGCCTTCTCCAGTGTGTGTATTTGTACCTGTGATCGATGCTGGGTTGAATTGAGAAAGCCTTCTCCAGTGTGTGTATTTGTACCTGTGATCGAGAAAGCCTGCTGTGTTGAACCTGTGATCGAAATTGAGAAAGCTTCTCCAGTGTGTGTATTTGTACCTGTGATCGATGCTGGGTTGAATTGAAAAGCCTTCTCCAGTGTGTGTATTTGTACCTGTGATCGATGCTGGGTTGAATTGAGAAAGCCTTCTCCAGTGTGTGTATTTGTACCTGTGATCGATGCTGGGTTGAATTGAGAAAGCCTTCTCCAGTGTGTGTTTTGTACCTGTGATCGATGCTGGGTTGAATTGAGAAAGTGTGTGTATTTGTACCTTCTCCAGTGTGTGTATTTGTACCTGTGATCGATGCTGGGTTGAATTGAGAAAGCCTTCTCCAGAAATCGCCTTCTCCAGTGTGTGTATTTGTACCTGTGATCGATGCTGGGTTGAATTGAGAAAGCCTTCTCCAGTGTGTGTATTTGTACCTGTGATCGATGCTGGGTTGAATTGAAAAGCCTTCTCCAGTGTGTGTATTTGTACCTGTGATGCTGGGTTGAATGCTGGGTTGAATTGATCGAAATTGAGAAAGCCTTCTCCAGTGTGTGTATTTGTACCTGTGATCGATGCTGGGTTGAATTGATGCTGGGTTGAATTGAAAGCCTTTCTCCAGTGTGTGTATTTGTACCTGTGATCGATGCTGGGTTGAATTGAGAAAGCCTTCTCCAGTTGTGTGTATTTGTACCTGTGATCGATGTGGGTTGAATTGATGAGAAAGTATTTGCTGGGTTGAATTGAGAAAGCCTTCTCAGTGTGTGTATTTGTATGTGATGGGTTGAATTGAATTGATTTGAAAGCCTTCTCCAGTGTGTGTATTTGTACCTGTGATCGATGCTGGGTTGAATTGAGAAAGCCTTCTCCAGTGTGTATTTGTACCTGTGATCGATGCTGGGTTGAATTGAGAAAGCCTTCTCCAGTGTGTGTATTTGTACCTGTGATCGATGCTGGGTTGAATTGAGAAAGCCTTCTCCAGTGTGTGTATTTGTACCTGTGATCGATGCTGGGTTGAATTGAGAAAGCCTTCTCCAGTGTGTGTATTTGTATCTGTGATCGATGCTGGGTTGAATTGAGAAAGCCTTCTCCAGTGTGTGTATTTGTACAGCATTGTCATTATAACCTGAGCAAACAATTCTGCTGTGATTGTAATCACTGTATAATTATAACTGACCCCAGGTCCGAAACTAACACAGACACCAAGAAGGAATTACTGTAGCGTCAAACTTGAACAGGATTGTGCGGCTCTGCAAATGTAACGTTACCTTTCAATAAATAATGTTATAATACAACATTTAAATTACAGGCAACTGTATCTTCTGTGGCATCAATGTCTCAACAATGCGATTCCTCGACAGGACGGGAAGCGTCTAATTACAATAAACACGTAGAGTTAATAAAACGCTCTTTTTATTTCAGTCTTGTTTTCTTACCTTTTTGGATTTGCTGGTATTTTTCGACTTCCGTTTGCAGTTTCTTCTGAATAATGTCCGCCATCTTGTAGCGCTCGGTGTTAAAAGTTGTGATTATTAATATTATTGCAGTGAATAATTCAGATTTGTCCGATTCGCGTTGTCTTTCTTAGCTGTCTGTTTCAAGCGACTTCTCATGGACTCGCCTCGCCGCTGCGACCGGAAACCAACCCGTGTCGCAAAGGAAGTGACGTCACGAGTGAAAAGGGTGCCATCTTAGTGAAGGAACGCGGCTTCTGTGCAGTATCGAAATACCATGAAGATCAGAGCCGCCATATTACTGAAGGACCTTCCACAATAATGTGTGAAAAGACAGCACTAGAATAGCATTGGAGATGTTGAGGCGCCATATTAGTTAAGAAAAGCGAACAGATATATTTAAAATAGATTTTAAAACATCATATTTTTTTTTGTTTTTATTACATACTATACACACGCATCTCGTCTCCCAATGTTTTATATAGAGGTAAAAAATATGAAATAATGAACGAATGAACCTTTAATATTGTAGGACCTCTTTGAAGAATTAAACCCTTGAATATAATACAATACAGCACAGCAATGTTGTTGTATTTGTATTGCATGGCAATGAGCTCCTTCTTTGGTTGCGTTCTGTATACAGTGGATACAAACGAATCACCGGCAAACTCACCAGCATCGTTATACACAAAAACACATCGATTGAAAGAAAGTAAATGGTTAGCGCGTTTTAACGCTTTAGACTAGCTTAGCACATATTTTGTAGCAGCATTTATTTATTTTTTGGTCGGAATTAGGAAAATGCTGGCTGAGACGAGCACCACCTGGCGTTTGGCGAATGTAATGCATTTTACATTTGACAATAAATATAAACCTTTTCCAGCAAAGTGTGTTGGAATTTGACCGGACACGTGAAAATGTGTCACAGAATCTCGCCGCCCCCTCGCCCCTCTCGTTGCTTGTGCTGAATACTGGGGATCACGCGAGATTACAGGAGAGAAGTCGAGTTGGGTGTGGAGGTCGCATGTAGGTCCCTGTGTTACTGTTGCGCTCCTCATTCACTTCAGTGCGGTGGTGGCTACTTCATGGCCAAATTGTATCTCTACCAAGGGAGGGGACCCGAGTTCTGTGAAACTCCGAAGATAAAATAAAGGCAACTGAGAGATGGATTCGCTTAAAACTCGTGTCGGTGTGTTTGTTGCACATCCCTTTGAGCAAGCTTCATCACAGTGCTCGCTGGAGGACACAGCTTGCTCTTGATTTGTATCTGAATGCCTCACACAAACCGGAGCGGATACTGACCTACGTTTGTGTCGTTACAAAGAAGCTTAAAAACAGCTTTGACAGGCAAGTATACACCGTTTCGGTATCGCTGTCCCGTGAAGCTGGGGCTGCATGAAGATTATTCTATCTGAAATAATACAATACTTTACACAAGTATAAGAAAGCATTGAATCCCTTGAATGGCTAATTAAAAGCTCCAAAGACACCCCTGCGGCAATCATTGAAAACAACACACTGCTGAGTGATGAGGGCGGCAAATAGCTGTATTATTCAGTCGCTTCTGAGTCACGGAAATACAAAGCCAGGGCTTTAATCTTCAAAGAGCACTGAAGCTCCGCTCAGAGCTGAGCCTGAATGGATCAGATCCCTTTACAACCGGCCCCCGAGGCTGCGTTGAGCGCTACAGCCACTGTGGCATAATGCAGATTAAATGAGAGGGATGAGAATTGCCCTTGAAATATAAATCTGGAAACGCTGAGGTTTCCCCACAATTAAGGAGGCTGTGTGGTCCCTGACCACCTTCCAGCACCTCCTCAAGACACACCTGTTCAGAGAGCATCTGTAAACCTCACAACTCTCCACTATAGTCCTTAGGAGGCTGTGTGGTCCAGTGGTTAAAGAAAAGGGCTTGTATCCAGGAGGTCCCCGGTTCAAATCCCACCTCAGCCACTGACTCATTGTGTGACCCTGAGCAAGTCACTTAACCTCCTTGTGCCCCGTCTTTCGGGTGAGACGTAATTGTGACTCTGCAGCTGATGCATAGTTCACACACCCTACTCTCTGTAAGTTGCCTTGGATAAAGGTGTCTGCTAAATAATGTTAAAAGATGCAGCTGTAGCTTGAACCTGGTATCAAATTGCTATAATACCCGAGCTTGCTAATTGACAAATGCAGATTTGGAAATCAGTGTTAATGATTGTATGCTAACTGGTTTGGGGGGGATGTGCTGATCCTATTGAGTCAGCGTTGGGGTCCCACAACTCGTTACATTTGGGAGAAACTGCATAACCTGTCACATGATCTCTTACCGAGCATGGTAGGGGTAAGATGTTAAAACAATGTTAAATACAAACTCGCAAAACAATTGTGCTGCTCCCCATGGATTCTGTGGTAATGCATTCAGCAACGTCTCAGTTATTAGCGAGTTATTTATATTAATGTAGGAGTTCTGATCCATTCTACGAGGTAGCGTGCTGTACAATGTAAAGGGAATATCCTGCATGTTCAGAACTAGAGATTACTAACAGGCAGTTGTGTTGTTTTAACATTTGACCCCTACCATGCTAGGGAAGAGATACCAACTATTATGGGATGTGTAACAGGGGGTGTACTGTTACTATGTGGGTACCAGCATGGACAGGAACATTGTTTCTACCAGCACAGACCCGACGCATACAGTACACATGCAAACATGCCATTTCATTTACAGTTTTTTAAAATCGCCCTCACATACATCGTGTATCTGGACATGCACGCTGTGAAACGGAAGCTGCTGTGAGCTGCGTGTTTTTAATGTGCTAGTGTTAAAGATACTGTGGTTTTTTTTACTGGTCAGGCAGTGTATTGCGAAGGTGAGCTACGCAGCAGGTGCTTTGTGAAGACATCGGCATTGAGTATCGCACTGGTTCATCTCATCCTCTGTTATTAGACAGAATTACATCAGCAGGGTCCTTTCAACACTCATGGGCTTTAATATGCGTGTAGTCACTAGTGCTTTTACCAGGGGGGATATCACAGCAGTAAACTTTGAGAAGGGGCTGGTTCATTATCTTCACTGTGCTTTACTACACTTTGAGAAGGGGTTGGTTCATCCTCTTCTCTGTGCTTTGAGAAGGGGGCTGGTTCATTATCTTCACCGAGAAGGGGCTGGTTCTTTATCTTCTCTGTGCTTTACTACACTTTGAGAAGGGGCTGGTTCATCCTCTTCTCTGTGCTTTTGAGAAGGGGCTGGTTGATTATCTTCACTGTGCTTTACTACACTTTGAGAAGGGGTTGGTTCATCCTCTTCTCTTCTTTACTGGTTCATTATCTTCACTTTGAGAAGGGGCTGGTTCATTATCTTCACTGTGCTTTCATACACTTTGAGAAGGGGCTGGTTCATTATCTTCTCTGTGCTTTACTACACTGTGTGGTTTCCCAGGGATGCCCCAGCACAGCCTCCTCTGCTCTTTGTAAAGCTGTATGTTGCTCTTCTTTCCCAGGTGCAGGTGAGGCCCCTGAGATGCGGCTGCGTAGGTGGGTGTGGATTGTGTTGCTGCTGACCGCGGTGCTGTCCTGCCTGCTCAGTGTGGATCACATCGAGGGCTGGTGGATGAGCTGGGGAGTGTGGGGAGGAGCCCTGTCGGCCGAGGCTCGGACCCGGGCCCTGGCAGCGCTGCGGCGGGAGCAGGAAGCCCTGAGCACCCGGCTGGAGGACTTCTACCTGCTGCCCAACGAGCGCTCCTGCGCCCCGACCGCCCCCTTCCTGCTGAGCCTGGTCACCAGTGCCCCCCCCAACGCCGAGGCACGCCACGCCATCCGCCAGACCTGGGGCAGCCTGACGAGCGTGGGGGGGCGCGCCGTGCGGACCCTGTTCCTCCTGGGGATCCCCGACACCCCCGCCCAGCGCCAGGCACTCGCCAGCGAGGCTGAGCGGCACGGAGACATCGTCCAGGGAAACTTCAGAGACTCGTACGCAAACCTGACCCTCAAGACCCTCTCCCTGCTGCGCTGGACTGCCAGGTACTGCCCCCGCGCCTCCTTCATCACCAAGGTGGATGACGATGTCATGCTGAACTACGAGGTGCTCCTACCCTACCTGGAGAGACTGAGGAGCAACGAGGAGAAGGGAGAAGGGGAGTGGGGGGAAACTGTGGGGAATGGAAGCAGAGAAGAGAAGAAAGGGGGGAAATCAGAGGGGAACGTAAAGGGCGAGGAGAGGTGGGAGTGGGAGAGGAACAGGGGCTGGTCTGGGCACTGGGCTGACTGGAGGGGGAGCTGGTTCTCTGGTCCGGACCTGTACCTGGGTCGGGTTCACAGGGGTGTGGTTCCGATCCGGGACCCCCGCAGCAAGTCCTTCGTGTCGCACCGGGTGTACCCCCAGGACCGCTTCCCCCAGTACTGCAGCGGCACGGCCTACGTGCTGTCCAGCTCAGCGGCCCGCAAGCTGTACCTCACCTCCTACCTGACGCCCCCCTGCCCCCTGGAGGACGTGTTCGTAGGGTTGAGCGCGCGGGGGGCCGGCTTGCGCCCCTCCCACTGCGGCCTGTTCTCGGGGGGGCCGCGCATCCCCTTTGGGCGCTGCTGCTACGGTTCCCTGATCGCAGCGCACCACGTGACTGCGGCACAGCAGCACCAGTACTGGGGGGAGCTGAGAGGGGGGCCGCCCTGCTCCTGGATCACAGGCAAGGCGGCGCTTGGGTTCTGCAAACTGCATGCACTGCTGAGGGACACGGAGACTTAATACACTGTGACACACGCACAGGATTACAATGAGGGGACTGATTACACTGCGACACACGCAGGATGACAATGAGGGGGTCTGATTACACTGCGACACACGCAGGATGACAATGAAGGGGGTCTGATTACACTGCGACACACGCAGGATGACAATGAGGGGACTGATTACACTGTGACACCCGCAGGATGACAATGAAGGGGGTCTGATTACACTGCGACACACGCACAGGATTACAATGAGGGGACTGATTATACTGCGACACACGCAGTAGGCTTCATGTTGTTTATAATGAATGAGTGCACAGGTAATGAGTAAATGCCAGTGTTATTTAGTTTTATTTTTATTCAATTTAGATTTAAGTTATTTAATTTCTGCCAAGTAGGCAGAAATAAAAGAACCATCATTTGCATTGTGTGCATTAACATTCAAAGTGATTTGTGTGCTTTCTGTTAAAGAAAAGAATATAACACAAAATGAAGTCGTGTATTACTCATTATTACCACAATCTTACTTCTTTTGTGAAATTAGGTTAGATCATAAATAATGGCCTTTTAAAAAATAAAAATCTACACACAATTAGGAACTAGCACTGGATCTCGTAATCATGAATTTATTATCTGGATAAATGTAATCCAGCAGTGACAAATGACCGAGTTGTTTCATTCATCGTCACTGGTGTGTGTTTTAATGTTCATAGTGTTTGAGTTTATTCCATGAAGGAGGAACAGTGCTTGAAACCTGCTTCCAGGAGACAGGGACACTCGGACCTCGTTCACATTTGCGATTTCTCATTTGTGACTTCAGCCACCATTTCGATGTGGCCCGGGGCCTCCAATCCACGACCAGGGCCAGCCTTTACATATATATGAACGCAAAGCAGACTAGGACGGCCTTTTCGCATCACGTGACCAACGTGGTCACGTCGTTCAGTACTCCCACGCGCAAGAAAGGTAAATAGAAAGCTGAATGCTCTGCTAGCCAGGACAGCGCTGGATCAGTATTGAATGGGAATTATTTCAACATCATACAACTTTAATTATAAACAAATTCAATAAAAACCAATCGAGCGGGCTAGCGGTCAGGTTTCTTTCACACAATAGACAAGCTGCAGTGACTTCATAATTATGCTTCATTTGTCGCAATTACATTTTCTTCCTGTTATTTAGTAACTAAGTGATAAATATAAAAACTGCAGGATTGTGGGTCTCAATAATGATCGATAATGATGCTGGCGACTTGGCATATTCAGCTACCACTGTTTATTTTGCAACGATATACACAGCTACAGAAGTGTGCGTCTTTACATTAAAATGCTGATCATGCTTTATTTTATTCTAAGGGTCGTGTTTTATTTTATTCTAAGGGTCGTGTTTTATTTTATTCTAAGGGCCGTGTTTTATTTTATTTTATTCTAAGGGTTGTGTTTTATTTTATTCTAAGGGTCGTGTTTTATTTTATTCTAAGGGCCGTGTTTTATTTTATTCTAAGGGCCGTGTTTTATTTTATTCTAAGGGCTGTGTTTTATTTTATTTTAAGGGCCGTGTTTTATTTTATTTTATTCTAAGGGTCGTGTTTTATTTTATTCTAAGGGCCGTGTTTTATTTTATTCTAAGGGTCGTGTTTTATTTTATTCTAAGGGTCGTGTTTTATTTTATTCTAAGGGTCGTGTTTTATTTTATTCTAAGGGTCGTGTTTTATTTTATTCTAAGGGTCGTGTTTTATTTTATTTTATTCTAAGGGTCGTGTTTTATTTTATTTTATTCTAAGGGTTGTGTTTTATTTTATTCTAAGGGCCGTGTTTTATTTTATTCTAAGGGCCGTGTTTTATTTTATTTTAAGGGTCGTGTTTTATTTTATTCTAAGGGCCGTGTTTTATTTTATTTTATTCTAAGGGCCGTGTTTTATTTTATTTTATTCTAAAGGGTCGTGTTTTATTTTATTCTAAGGGCCGTGTTTTATTCTCACCAAAGTTGGTATCATTCCAGAGACCTTGAAAGTCCAGGGGATCTCGACAGAAGATTCACGTTTTTTTCAAACACATTTAATTTTTTCACAACAATATAATAACTTTACAAAGTTTTATAAGAAAAAAAACAAACAAAAAAAACCGGTTTTGTACAAAATATTGATCTGCACGAAGAGGCTGTGTGCATGAAGAGGCTGTCTGCACGAAGAGGCTGTCTGCACGAAGAGGCTGTCTGCACGAAGAGGCTGTCTGCACGGTCCTCTCCCTCCCTCCTGTTATTTCTGGAAGCGCTCCAGCGCTGACCTCTGACCCAGGCTGGTCATCTTCTCCTCTTTCTTTCTTTCCTTGTCGGCACGGTCCTTCATTTCCAGACTCTGCTTGATCAACTCCTGATAGAGAGAGAGAGAGAGAATATATTATTGTTTTAGTATTTCCAAATGGCAGGCTCACAGACAGACACACACCTATACAGATACAAACAGACACCGAGTCACAGTTATGGACAGACAAACACACACACAGTCGGTGCTCCCCCTCCCCTCCCCTTCCTTACTCTCTGATCCTCGTTCTTGATCTTCTTCTTCCTCCGCTGGACGCTCCCGGTTGAACTCCGACCTTTCATCTTCAGTTTGGGTTCAAACTTCTCTTTCTCCCGCGGGTCGAAGCCCTGCAAGGAAAACAAACAAGCCAGAGTTTAAACCTACAGCTCTCCCTCCCTCCCTAACCCTACACCTCACCAAGTCTCTACCCCCACCTCACCAGTCCCACCCCTCCCTGTCTCTCTGTCTGCATGAGGCTGTCTGCATGAAGAGGCTGTCCCCATCTCTGCATGAACCAGTCTCTCCACTCCCCCGTCTCTCCCCCTCTCTCACCAGTCTCTCCCCTTCCCCTCTCTCACCAGTTTCTCCCCTTCCCCTCTCACCAGTCTCTCCACTCCCCCTCTCTCCATTCTCCCCCTCTCACCAGTCTCTCTGAGTCTCCCCCTCTCTGTCTCTCCACTCCCCTCTCTCACCAGTCTCTCCCCCTCCCCTCTCTCACCAGTCTCTCCCCTCTCTCACCAGTCTCTCCCCCCCCTCTCACCAGTCTCCCCCCTCCCTCCTGACCCAGGCTCCAGTCTTTCCTCCCTCTCTCACCAGTCTCTCCCTCTCTCACCAGTCTCTCCCCTCTCACCAGTCAGACTCCCTCCCTCTCTCACCAGTCTCTCCCCTCCCTCCTCTCTCCTCAGTCTCTCCCCCTCCCCTCTCACCAGTCTCTCCCTTCCCTCTCTCCACCAGTCTCCCCTTCCCTCAATCACCAGTCTCCCCCCTCCCCAATCTCCAGTCTCTCCCCTCCCCTCTCTCCCAGTCTCCCCCCCTCTCTCCAGTCTCTCCCCCCCCTCTCTCACCAGTCTCTCCCCCTCCCCTCTCTCTCCAGTCTCCCCCCCCTCTCTCTCCCAGTCTCTCCCCCTCCCCTCTCTCACCAGTCTCTCCCCCTCCCCTCTCTCACCAGTCTCTCCCCCTCTCTCTCCAGTCTCTCCCCCTCCCCTCTCTCACCAGTCTCTCCCCTCTCTCACCAGTCTCTCCCCTCTCTCACCAGTCTCTCCCCCTCCCCTCTCTCACCAGTCTCTCCCCTCTCTCACCAGTCTCTCCCCCTCCCCTCTCTCTCACCAGTCTCTCCACTCTCTCCTTGTGTCTCTGCTGGTAGGTGGCCGTGTCCAGTTCTCCCAGTTTGCTGGGCTGCAGGGTGATGAGCTCAGGCTGGATCTTGTCCAGCAGCGCCTT
Organism: Huso huso; assembly: GCA_036884735.1. Lineage (NCBI taxonomy): Eukaryota > Metazoa > Chordata > Actinopteri > Acipenseriformes > Acipenseridae > Huso > Huso huso. The sequence continues at coordinate 13,219,746 of CM072698.1, read as the reverse complement.
CACCTCCCACTCCTGCCTCTGCTTCACACTGCGGAACGGGTTCGAGTCCAGAGCGTCGAAGTTAGCCTCGCCTGCCCCTGTAGAGAGGGGGAGGGGGTTTATTAACCCATCGGCTCCACTTTCTCTACATTGCCCAACAGTAAACGCACGCCAACAAGGAATTCTATTGTAGTGTCAGACTGAACAGGACTGTGGGGCTCTGTCTGTCTGCAGCTTTAATGAAACTAAACTCTGGTAGAATGGAGAAAACTAACAGACACACCAAGAAGAGGCAATTATATTGTAGTGTCAAACTAAACAGGATTGTGGGGCTCTGTGTCTGTCTGTCTGTCTGCTGTTTTAGGCAGCAGGCAGTGCCTCAATACTCCAATGGTTCAGTGAACTGGGAGCTGTGGTACTGACCTGGCACCAGCATACTGGTGAAGCCGTCTCCATGTCCGATTCCCAGCACATCCTCATAGGGACAGAACTGCACGCCCCACACCCTGCCTGGAGCGCGATGAGCCATGTAAGGCCGGGATACGGGCGTCGAACACACATCCTTATACACCTGAGAGGGGAGAGAAAGTCACCAGTCTCCCTTCCCTCTCTCCAGTCTCTCCCCCTCCTCTCCAGTCTCCCCTCCCTCTCTCTCCCCCCCCCCTCTCTCCAGTCTCTCCCCCCTCTCTCTCAGTCTCTCCCCTCCCTCTCTCTCCCAGTCTCTCCCCTCCTCTCTCACCTCCCCCCCCTCTCTCACCAGTCTCCCCTCACTCACCAGTCTCTCCCCCCTCCCCTCTCTCCAGTCTCTCCCCTCCCTCTCTCACCAGTCTCCTCTCCCTCTCTCACCAGTCTCTCCCCCCCTCAATCACCAGTCTCTCCCCTCCCCTCTCCAGATCTCCCCCCCTCTCTCTCCAGTCTCTCCCCCCTCCCCTCTCTCCAGTCTCTCCCCTCCCTCTCTCTCCAGTCTCTCCCCTCCCTCTCTCACCCCCCTCCCTCTCACCAGTCTCTCCCCTCCCTCTCTCTCCAGTCTCTCCCCTCCCTTTCTCCAGTCTCTCCCCCCTCACCAGAAAACCTCTCACCAGTCTCCCCTCTCTCACCAGTCTCTCCCCCCTCTCAGACCAGTCCCTCCCCCTCCCCTCCCTCACCAGTCTCCCCCCTCTCACCAGTCTCTCCCCTTCCCCTCTCTCACCAGTCTCTCCCCCTCCCCTCTCTCTCACCAGTCTCTCCACTCTCTCCTTGTGTCTCTGCTGGTAGGTGGCACGTCCAGTTCTCCCAGTTTGCTGGGCTGCAGGGTGATGAGCTCAGGCTGGATCTTGTCCAGCAACACTTCACCTCCCACTGCCTCTGCTTCACACTGTGGAGAGGTTCGAGTCCAGAGCGTCGGGACTCCCCGCCCCTGTAGAGAAGGGGTTATTAACCCATCGGCTCCACTTTCTCTACATTGCCCAACAAAAACGCACGCCAACAAGGAATTCTATTGTAGTGTCAGACTGAACAGGACTGTGGGGCTCTGTCTGTCTGCAGAAACAATGAAACTAAACTCTGGTAGAATGGAGAAAACTAACAGAGACACCAAGAAGAGGCAATTATATTGTAGTGTCAAACACAGGATTGTGGGGCTCTGTGTCTGTCTGTCTGTCTGCCGTTTTAGGCAGCAGGCAATACGCACCACCCCAATGGTTCAGCCACTGAGAGAAACACACCCATCCACATAGACAGACACTGCCCATTCAGAGATCCTCATAGACACCTCACTGCACCCAGACCCCTGCCTGGGAGAAACACGCAGACACCGCCAGAGAGACATCCTTAGACACCTGCCACCACTACACGGACACTGGTGAGACACACTTAATGACACCTCCCCTTTTCACGCAGACACTCACCAGAGACACACGCAGACACCTCCAAGGAGACACACGCAGACACCGCCATGAGACACACGCAGACACCCCGCCAAGGAGACACACAGACACCGCCCCTGAGAGACACACATTATGGAGAGACACGCACACCTCCTCCCGAGAGACACGCAGACACCACCATGAGAGAGAGACACGCAGACACCCCCATGTGAGAGACGCAGACACCGCCAGCTGACACGTGACACCGCCATGTGAGAGACACACGTGAACACCGCCACGAGACAGACACCGCCAGGAGAGAGACACACAGACACCGCCAGGAGAGAGACACACAGACACCGCCGCGAGAGAGACACGCAGACACCGCCGCGAGAGACACGCAGACATCGCCGCGAGAGACAGACACGCAGACACCGCCACGAGAAAGACACGCAGACACCGCCGCGAGAGACACACGCAGACACCGCCGCGAGAGACACACGCAGACACCGCCGCGAGAGACACACGCAGACACCGCAGGTAGGTGCAAAAACCAATGAAGAATGTCTTTGCTAAAGTTCAAAAACAAAATTCAATGCACAGTCATCTTTCAGACAAACAAAACTGGTTAAGAACAAATATGTGAAGATATTGGTCTTGTTAAAATGCATTACCATGAAATCTGACCTTTGAGCCTTTTTTTGGTCTCAGAATGCATATAAAATGACCCAATCTTAATGAATTGTTAGTAATTCACTTTACACATCTTAAATAATAAATAGTGAGAAAACAAACAAAAAAAAAATCTACCTGTGTTATTTTTAACCCTTAACTCTCTCAGTTAGTGGTACGCAGTGGTACAGAGGAGTCGTCTACTCGGGTGATGATATCATGTGTTTGAAAGCACACTAAGCTGATCAAAAGGATAACAAGCTGCTGTCCAGACAAACTTAACATAACCCCCTTTTAGTTTTTGTTTATAAAACTTGCGTTCCATGACAGTTGAGACTACAGCTTTTTTTGGACAACAAGACGTTTAAGAACTCATTTTGTTTATAGGTACCTTAATAATAAATGAGATTAAAAACGCTACTCTGTATTTCCTGACGTTCAGTTAGTCTGAATGTGGTAAAGGCAATATGGAGGGTGTCCATTGTGTTTGGTTAAGCTACTCTCTCAAAGCTCCACTGTGCAAAGTTCAATTTACTCCTTCACAACCAGGAGCATCTATATTTAAATTTTTACAGAACCCCCCCAAACAACCAGGAGCACAATTTTTTTTGCAAACATTTACAGTATTGGTTTTGATCGGATTTTAGCTTTAGTCTGAGTTGTTAATGTAAAGGAGGCTTAGAAGAATTATTATGCAATACAAAACCACGTTATTGGACTATTTATTTCTTAGCAGACGCCCTTATCCTGGGCGACTTACAATTGTTACAAGATATCATTATTTTTACATACAATTACCCATTTATACAGTTGGGTTTTTACTGGAGCAATCTAGGTAAAGTACCTTGCTCAAGGGTACAGCAGCAGTGTCCCCCACCTGGGATTGAACCCACGACCCTCCGGTCAAGAGTCCAGAGCCCTAACCACTACTCCACACTGCTGCACTACTTTTAAACACCTTGCACCCCCCTACAACTGATTCTGTGGACGCCCATGACCACAGCGAGAGACACACAACAGCACTGCTGAACTGCTGTTGTGTTTGACAGCTTCTTACAAGTTTATGGAGGATCGCACACACACAGTCGCTCCCTCTCCTGTGCTCTGCTCTGCTCTCCTCTCCTCTCCTCTCCTCACCTGCACAGTGTCTCCACAGCATGTTGCCAGCAGCCCTCTCTGACTCATGGTCATGCTGGTTGCTCCGGCAGGAAGCAGGTACGAGGCGAGTGGTTTGAAGGAGCGGATATCGAACACCTTCATCTTCCTGTCCAGCCCCGACGTCACCATGTACCTACAGCACAGGAAGTCATGAGTTTAAGAACTGCCAGGACCTCAGTGTGTCTCAGTGTGTGTGTGTGTGTGCGCCTGTGTGTACAGAGTGCACATTGTGTCTGTGTGTATAGTGTCTGTGTGTACAGTGCGAGTCTCTTGTGTGTACAGTGTGTGTCTCTTGTGTGTACAGTGTCTGTGTACAGTGTGTCTCTCTCGTGGGTATAGTGTCTGTGTGTACAGTGTGTGTGAGTCTCTTGTGTGTATAGTGTGTGTGTTTCTCCTTCAGACAGGGATGCTTCCACTCATCATGAATGGTAGCTCCCTCGTGGCCACACCCTTTCACTGAATTATTATCCCGAGCTCCCCTCAGCGCAGCTGCTCTGTGTTTGTAGTTGGCACTGCTGGAGCTCTACGAGGTGCTTGGCCTGGACTGGCAGTGTATTGATGGAGTGGCCCCCGACCCTCGCTCACACAGGCACTGGTCTTTCAGTCTGTGATCTCCCTGAGCTGAGAGCACTGCCACACACACACACACACAGACACAGCATCCTCAGAGCTGAGAGCACACTGCCACACACACACACAGCCTCCTCAGAGCTGAGAGCACACTGCCACACACACACAGCCTCCTCAGAGCTGAGAGCACACTGCCACACACACACAGCCTCCTCAGAGCTGAGAGCACACTGCCACACACACACAGCCTCCTCAGAGCTGAGAGCACACTGCCACACACACAGCCTCCTCAGAGCTGAGAGCACACTGCCACACACAGCCTCCTCAGAGCTGAAAGCACACTGCTACACACACACAGCCTCCTCAGAGCTGAGAGCACACTGCCACACACACACGCAGCCTCCTCAGAGCTGAGAGCACACTGCCACACACACACACAGCCTCCTCAGAGCACACTGCCACACACACAGCCTCCTCAGAGCTGAGAGCACACTGACACACACACACACACAGCCTCCTCAGAGCTGAGAGCACACTGCCACACACACCATCCTCAGAGTACACTACCACACACACACAGCCTCCTCAGAGCTGAGAGCACACTGCCACACACAGCCTCCTCAGAGCTGAGAGCACACTGACACACACACACACACACACACACACACAGCCTCCTCAGAGCTGAGAGCACACTGACACACACACACACACAGCATCCTCAGAGCTGAGAGCACACTGCCACACAAACACAGCCTCCTCAGAGCTGAGAGCACACTGCCACACACACACACACACAGCCTCCTCAGAGCTGAGAGCACACTGCCACACACACACACACACACACACACACACAGCCTCCTCAGAGCTGAGAGCACACTGACACACACACACACAGCCTCCTCAGAGCTGAGAGCACACTGACACACACACACACACAGCCTCCTCAGAGCTGAGAGCACACTGCCACACACAGCCTCCTCAGAGCACACACACACACACACACACAGCCTCCTCAGAGCTGAGAGCACACTGCCACACACACACACAGCCTCCTCAGAGCTGAGAGCACACTGACACACACACACACACAGCCTCCTCAGAGCTGAGAGCACACTGCCACACACACACACACACACACACACACACACAGCCTCCTCAGAGCTGAGAGCACACTGACACACCTCAGAGCTGAGAGCACACTGACACACACTCCTCAGAGCTGAGAGCACACTGACACACACACACACAGCCTCCTCAGAGCTGAGAGCACACTGCCACACAAACACAGCCTCCTCAGACAGCACACTCCTCACAGCCTCCTCAGAGCTGAGAGCACACTGCCACACACACACACACACACACACAGCACACTACCACACTCACACACAGCACAGCCTCCTCAGAGCTGAGAGCACACTGCCACACACACACCTCCTCAGGCTGAGAGCACACACACACACACACAGCCTCCTCAGAGCTGAGAGCACACTCCTCACACAGCCTCCTCAGAGCTGAGAGCACACTGACCACACACACACACACACAGCCTCCTCAGAGCTGAGAGCACACTGACACACACACACACACAGCATCCTCAGAGCTGAGAGCACACACACACACACACAGCATTCTGAGAGCAGATGCAGCTGACCATTTGATTGAGTGGTTCTGGATGGGTTTAGAAGAGCTTTGATATAATTATTCAATGCCGGGGCGTGGGAACATGGGAGTTCCCTTGAGTAACCATGTTCTGTGTCTGTGTCTCAGTGTGTGTGTGTGTGTGTCTCAGTGTCTCTGTGTCTCAGTGTGTCTGTGTGGATCTGTCTCAGTGTGTCTGTGTTTTTGACTCACGTGCCCGTCTTGTCCACGGCGATGGCTCTCACGCCGCCTCGGTGGCACAGCATCTTCACCAGCGGCTCCTTCTGATTGGGGGACCAGAGAGTCCCGTCCTGATTGGGGGACCAGAGACACACCCCACCTATCTCACCTGAGGGGTGTCCCAGGTGCACCACAGAGACACTGGTTCCTGTCACACACTGTCTCACTCACCTGTGGGGTGTCCCAGGTGCACGACGGCGTTGCTCTGGTTCTGTGTCACTCTCACACTGTCTCACTCTCACCTGTGGGGTGTCCCAGGTGCACGACGGCGTTGCTCTGGTTCTGTGTCACTCTCACACTGTCTCACTCTCACAGGTGCACGACTTGCTCTGGTTCACCACACTGTCTCACCTGTGGGGTGTCCCAGGTGCACGACGGCGTTGCTCTGGTTCTGTGTCACTCTCACATTGTCTCACTCTCACCTGTGGGGTGTCCCAGGTGCACGACGGCGTTGGTGGTTCTGTGTCACTCTCACACTGTCTCACTCTCACCTGTGGGGTGTCCCAGGTGCAGCTCTGGTTCTGTGTCACTCTCACATTGTCTCACTCTCACCTGTGGGGTGTCCCAGGTGCACGACGGCGTTGCTCTGGTTCTGTGTCACTCTCACACTGTCTCACTCTCACCTGTGGGGTGTCCCAGGTGCACGACGGCGTTGCTCTGGTTCCGTGTCACTCTCACACTGTCTCACTCTCACCTGTGGGGTGTCCCAGGTGCACGACGGCGTTGCTCTGGTTCCGTGTCACTCTCACACTGTCTCACTCTCACCTGTGGGGTGTCCCAGGTGCACGACGGCGTTGCTCTGGTTCTGTGTCATCACGTCCAGCCGGCCATTCTTGGTGCAGATCGCACTGACCTCCCGACCGACCGAGACATCGAGATACTGCAGGAACCCCGTGGAGCTCTGAATACAAGAGACCCACAATGCAATACAATACAATACAATACAATACAGCACACTGACACACAGAGGTACTGCAGGAACCCACTGGAGCTCTGAATGCGCTGGGGGGACATGTTAGCGTGACGTACCGCGGTGGCGAGCAGGAAGTGGTAGGGCAGGAACTCCATGCGCAGCACGTCGTTGAACTTCTTCACACAGTGAAGCTCCACCCCCTGGTTGTCATAGATATACAGCCACTTCCTCTGAGCCACAGCAAACATGTTCTCTGAGTGCAGCCACCTGAGAGGGGAGGAGAGCAAGTCTGTCAGTAACACGCACACATTTATACAGCAATACATCTAGCACATCGTCGACAGCCCCCCCAGCACGTCGCTCAGTCTCTCCCTCCAGGACTCGCCTCACGTCGTTCACACTCTCCATTACGTTCATCTCGCTCTGCAGCTGTTTGCTCTGCCAGTCCAGAGAGGCAACGTGACCCAGACGACCTCCCAGGAGCAAGTGCCTGAAAACAAAACAAACGCAATCAGAGACACAGAGACACAGAGAGACACCGAGACAAAACAAACACAGTCAGAGACACTGAGAGACACCGAGACAAAACAAACACAGAGAGACACCGAGAGACGCCGAGACAAAACAAACACAGAGAGACACCAAAACAAACACAAACACACACAGAGAGACACCGAGACAAAACAAACAAACACACACAAAGACACTGAAACAAAACAAACACAAACAGAGACACACAGAGAGACACTGAGACAAAACAAACACAGAGACACTGAGACAAAACAATCAGAGACACAGAGCGACACCGAGACAAAACAAACACAAACACACACAGACACTGAGACAAACCACACACAGAGACATCGAGACACAGAGAGACAGAGACCAAACAAACACAATCAGAGACACACACACACAGAGACACACAGACGCACACACACTCTCTTACCTGCCGTTCCGAGTGTAGTCTATCCTGTATGGCCCAAACTGACTGAGAGACAGATTGAAGTACTGGAGAGACAGAGAGGAGCAGTCAGGGTTAAATGCCACACTGTCACTGAACAGAAACAAGCATGAGACTGTTTAGTGGTGTGCCAGGCTGACCTTTGCCCCGGAAGTGATGTCGACGGCCTCAGCGATGTCATCCTGTGCAATAGTGCATGTATCCTCCCCTTCATCTCCCACCAGGAACCTGCAGAGAGAGAGACACAGAGCAACAGAGACAGACAGACAGACAGACAGACAGAGAGAGAGAGAGAGAGAGAGAGAGAGAGAGAGAGAGAGAGCGAGCGAGCGAGCAACAGAGACAGAGCAAGAGAGAGAGCGAGCGAGCGAGAGAGAGCGCGAGACAGAGAGCGAGCGAGCGAGAGAGACAGAGAGCGAGAGAGAGACACAGACAGACAGCGAGAGCGACAGAGAGAGACACACAGCCAAAGAGAGACAGACAGAAATTAAACAGCATTAGTTTCAGCGTTGAAGGACAAACAGATCAGTGTTACACTGCAGGGTGCAGTACGAGGTCTTTGACTCTGCACTACTGTCAGTGTACTGACCAGTGCAGCCCCCCCCCTCCTCACCCAGCCTCCTCCGCTAGCAGCAGGTCGGATCGAGCAGCCTGGTTCAGAGCCAGGTCAATCTTCTCCTCTGTCTTAGAGAGACGATCCTTCAACCTGCCCTTGGAGAGAGAGCGCTGAGAGAGGAGAGGAGATAGGAGAGGGAGGGGAGAGAGAGAGAGAGAGAGAGATCATTCAAAGCCATGTCTTCATTTGAATGCATCAGCAGCAGCTCAGAGTGACACAGCGATGGAGTCGGATTCCTCACCACTTCATTCTTCTGCCCTCGTTCGAACTTCTGCCGCCTCTCTTTAGGAACCGGAGCAGGGCCAGGGAAAGGGTCCACTTTCTGAGAGAGAGAGAGAGAGAGAGAGACAGTGAAGACACTGAGAAAGACTTGTAGTGCAAACGTTTCTCACTGAATTCATTCAGTTTCTCTGTGTGTTTGTAACGCTGTCAGTGTTCAATGTATTCAGTTTCTCGGTGTGTTTGTAACGCTGGCAGTGTTCAATGTATTCAGTTTCTCTGTGTGTTTGTAATGCTGTCTGAGTGTTCAATGTATTCAGTCTCTCTGTGTGTTTGTAACGCTGTCTGAGTGTTCAATGTATTCAGTTTCTCTGTGTGTTTGTAACGCTGTCAGTGTTCAATGTATTCAGTTTCTCTGTGTGTTTGTAATGCTGGCAGTGTTCAATGTATTCAGTTTCTCGGTGTGTTTGTAACGCTGTCTGAGTGTTCAATGTATTCAGTTTCTCTGTGTGTTTGTAACGCTGTCTGAGTGTTCAATGTATTCAGTTTCTCTGTGTGTTTGTAAAGCTGTCAGTGTTCAATGTATTCAGTTTCTCTGTGTGTTTGTAACGCTGTCTGAGTGTTCAATGTATTCAGTTTCTCTGTGTGTTTGTAACGCTGTCTGAGTGTTCAATGTATTCAGTTTCTCTGTGTGTTTGTAACGCTGTCTGAGTGTTCAATGTATTCAGTTTCTCTGTGTGTTTGTAATGCTGTCTGAGTGTTCAATGTATTCAGTTTCTCTGTGTGTTTGTAACGCTGTCTGAGTGTTCAATGTATTCAGTTTCTCTGTGTGTTTGTAACGCTGTCTGAGTGTTCAATGTATTCAGTTTCTCTGTGTGTTTGTAACGCTGGCAGTGTTCAATGTATTCAGTTTCTCTGTGTGTTTGTAACGCTGTCTGAGTGTTCAATGTATTCAGTTTCTCTGTGTGTTTGTAACGCTGGCAGTGTTCAATGTATTCAGTTTCTCTGTGTGTTTGTAATGCTGTCTGAGTGTTCAATGTATTCAGTTTCTCTGTGTGTTTGTAACGCTGTCAGTGTTCAATGTATTCAGTTTCTCTGTGTGTTTGTAATGCTGTCTGAGTGTTCAATGTATTCAGTTTCTCTGTGTGTTTGTAACGCTGTCTGAGTGTTCAATGTATTCAGTTTCTCTGTGTGTTTGTAACGCTGTCTGAGTGTTCAATGTATTCAGTTTCTCTGTGTGTTTGTAACGCTGGCAGTGTTCAATGTATTCAGTTTCTCTGTGTGTTTGTAATGCTGTCTGAGTGTTCAATGTATTCAGTTTCTCTGTGTGTTTGTAACGCTGGCAGTGTTCAATGTATTCAGTTTCTCGGTGTGTTTGTAACGCTGTCTGAGTGTTCAATGTATTCAGTTTCTCTGTGTGTTTGTAATGCTGGCAGTGTTCAATGTATTCAGTTTCTCTGTGTGTTTGTAATGCTGTCAGTGTTCAATGTATTCAGTTTCTCTGTGTGTTTGTAACGCTGTCTGAGTGTTCAATGTATTCAGTTTCTCTGTGTGTTTGTAACGCTGTCAGTGTTCAATGTATTCAGTTTCTCTGTGTGTTTGTAATGCTGTCTGAGTGTTCAATGTATTCAGTCTCTCTGTGTGTTTGTAACGCTGTCTGAGTGTTCAATGTATTCAGTTTCTCTGTGTGTTTGTAACGCTGTCTGAGTGTTCAATGTATTCAGTTTCTCGGTGTGTTTGTAACGCTGTCTGAGTGTTCAATGTATTCAGTTTCTCTGTGTGTTTGTAACGCTGTCTGAGTGTTCAATGTATTCAGTTTCTCTGTGTGTTTGTAATGCTGTCTGAGTGTTCAATGTATTCAGTCTCTCTGTGTGTTTGTAACGCTGTCTGAGTGTTCAATGTATTCAGTTTCTCTGTGTGTTTGTAACGCTGTCTGAGTGTTCAATGTATTCAGTCTCTCTCTGTGTGTTTGTAACGCTGTCTGAGTGTTCAATGTATTCAGTTTCTCTGTGTGTTTGTAATGCTGTCTGAGTGTTCAATGTATTCAGTTTCTCTGTGTGTTTGTAACGCTGTCTGAGTGTTCAATGTATTCAGTTTCTCTGTGTGTTTGTAAAGCTGTCAGTGTTCAATGTATTCAGTTTCTCTGTGTGTTTGTAATGCTGTCTGAGTGTTCAATGTATTCAGTTTCTCTGTGTGTTTGTAACACTGTCTGAGTGTTCAATGTATTCAGTTTCTCTGTGTGTTTGTAACTTTCAATGTATTCAGTTTCTCTGTGCAGTGTTCAATGTATTCAGTTTCTCTGTGTGTTTTTAACGCTGGCAGTGTTCAATGTATTCAGTTTCTCTGTGTGTTTGTAACGCTGTCTGAGTGTTCAATGTATTCAGTTTCTCTGTGTGTTTGTTTGTATTCGCTGTCTGAGTGTTCAATGTATTCAGTTTCTCTGTGTGTTTGTAACGCTGTCTGAGTGTTCAATGTATTCAGTTTCTCTGTGTGTTTGTAACGCTGTCTGAGTGTTCAATGTATTCAGTTTCTCTGTGTGTTTGTAACGCTGTCAGTGTTCAATGTTCATTCAGTTTCTCTGTGTGTTTGCAACGCCCCTCTGAGTGTTCAATGTATTCAGTCTCTCTGTGTTTTGTAACCTCCTTGTTCAATGTCTTCAGTGTTCAATGTGTTTGTAAGTTCTGAGTTCAATGTGTTCAGTTTGCTCCCTTGTTTGTCAGTGTTCAATGTATTCAGTTTCTCTGTGTGTTTGTAAACCAGTCTGAGTGTTCAATGTATTCAGTTTCTCTGTGTGTTTGTAACACACACTGTCTGAGTGTTCAATGTATTCAGTTTCTCTGTGTGTTTGTAACGCTGTCTGAGTGTTCAATGTATTCAGTTTCTCTGTGTGTTTGTAAAGCTGTCTGTGTTCAATGTATTCAGTTTCTCTGTGTGTTTACACACACCTGTCTGATCAGTTCAATGTATTCAGTTTCTCTGTGTGTTTGTAACTCCACTGCAGTGTTCAATGTATTCAGTTTCTCTGTGTGTTTGTAAACACAAGCATTCTGAGTGTTCAATGTATTCAGTTTCTCTGTGTGTTTGCAACACTGGCAGTGTTCAATGTATTCAGTCTCTCTGTGTGTTTGTAACGCTGTCTGCAGTGTTCAATGTATTCAGTTTCTCTGTGTGTTTGTAAACACAAGCTGAGTGTTCAATGTATTCAGTTTCTCTGTGTGTTTGTAACGCTGGCAGTGTTCAATGTATTCAGTTTCTCTGTGTGTTTGTAACGCTGGCAGTGTTCAATGTATTCAGTTTCTCTGTGTGTTTGTAACGCTGGCAAACACAATGTATTCAGTTTCTCGGTGTGTTTGTAACGCTGTCTGAGTGTTCAATGTATTCAGTTTCTCTGTGTGTTTGTAACGCTGGCAGTGTTCAATGTATTCAGTTTCTCTGTGTGTTTGTAACGCTGGCAGTGTTCAATGTATTCAGTTTCTCTGTGTGTTTGTAACGCTGGCAGTACTGAGTGTTCAGTCTGACGGATTATAAAATAAAAGGCATTGCCCCTCACCCCAGAGATCAGCTTCTTTCCTCTCCTCTCAATCTTCTTCCTCCTTGTTTTCTCAGGTCTCTGATTCGCTCGCTCAGTCACCTGACCTTCGCCTGCTCCCTTGCTCCCAGCCTCTGCCTGCGAGTCCCAGTAGCGCTTGGGGGCCTAAATTAAACCAGTAGAGACCAGTAACAGACCAGTACACCTCCACTGCAGTCCTCTCACTCCAGTGCACACACCTGCCCTGATCAGCACTCTGAGAAACAATCCATTCAGGGCTGTCTCAGCACTCCACTGCAGTGCTCTGCACACACCTGCCCTGATCAGCACTCTGAGAAACACAAGCATTATATTCAGGGCTGTCATTAATAACTCCACTGCAGTGCTCTGCACACACCTGCCCTGATCAGCACCCTGAGAAACACAAGCATTACATTCAGGGCTGTCATTAATAACTCCACTGCAGTCCTCTGCACACACCTGCCCTGATCAGCACTCTGAGAAACACAAGCATTATATTCAGGGCTGTCATTAACAACTCCACTGCAGTCCTCTGCACACACCTGCCCTGATCAGCACTCTGAGAAACACAAGCATTACATTCAGGGCTGTCATTAATAACTCCACTGCAGTCCTCTGCACACACCTGCCCTGATCAGCACTCTGAGAAACACAAGCATTACATTCAGGGCTGTCATTAATAACTCCACTGCAGTGCTCTGCACACACCTGCCCTGATCAGCACTCTGAGAAACACAAGCATTACATTCAGGGCTGTCATTAATAACTCCACTGCAGGGCTCTGCACACACCTGCCCTGATCAGCACCCTGAGAAACACAAGCATTACATTCAGGGCTGTCATTAATAACTCCACTGCAGTCCTCTGCACACACCTGCCCTGATCAGCACTCTGAGAAACACAAGCATTACATTCAGGGCTGTCATTAATAACTCCACTGCAGTCCTCTGCACACACCTGCCCTGATCAGCACTCTGAGAAACACAAGCATTACATTCAGGGCTGTCATTAATAACTCCACTGCAGTCCTCTGCACACACCTGCCCTGATCAGCACTCTGAGAAACACAAGCATTATATTCAGGGCTGTCATTAACAACTCCACTGCAGTCCTCTGCACACACCTGCCCTGATCAGCACTCTGAGAAACACAAGCATTACATTCAGGGCTGTCATTAATAACTCCACTGCAGTCCTCTGCACACACCTGCCCTGATCAGCACTCTGAGAAACACAAGCATTACATTCAGGGCTGTCATTAATAACTCCACTGCAGTCCTCTGCACACACCTGCCCAGATCAGCACCCTGAGAAACACAAGCATTACATTCAGGGCTGTCATTAATAACTCCACTGCAGGGCTCTGCACACACCTGCCCTGATCAGCACTCTGAGAAACACAAGCATTACATTCAGGGCTGTCGTTTTCTCACTGTAAAAAATTGCTTATTTCACAGTCTAAAAATTTATCATTTTCTCTGGCGTTATTATACAACAAACGTTCTGAAATATTTATGCTTGCCTGAAAGACAGTAAATTCTAAATTGTAGGATATTTCATTTTTTATGTGCACCTTTTAAAGACACCACCAGCGAGTTATCAAACAAAATAAAAACATAAGTACATGTAAAAATAACAGCAGACACGTGAAACGTGCCCTTCTTCTACTGGACTTGAGCAGAAGCATTTCCCATCTTTGACGCAGCTGGTGTATTTTACATTGAAGACGTTTTAAAGAAATCATGCAGCTCTATGCAGTGTGTGTTCAATCATTGACAGGAAGCAAACTAAACCGGCTGCCAGGTTCCTAATGCAGTGTAACAGGCAGGGCGCCAATCAGGCAAACGTTGTATATTTACACTATTCTATCAAACAGTGATGAAATAACAAACAGCCATGCCTGCGGGAAGGGTTCACTTCAGCAAGGAACCTTTCTGTTTATTCTGTTTAGTCAGATCTGTGTTGCTTGGAGACACAGCATGAGCCAGACTGCAGCAGGACTGAAGAAACGTTTGCTCTGATCAACATCTGGGCTGACGGTTCAATCCAGAGACGCTTGGATGGAAGCGTCAGTAACAAGCTGCTTCAGGTGCATTGATCCACGCAGCTTGTGTCTGTCACCCAGGTCAACCTGCTTTATCAAAAGCAGAGTGAAATCACGTAGCCGCCCCGCATGACACCTGACCCAGGCAGAGCATCCGGGCCGTACCAAGGGGGGTGCGAGCAGTGCAGCCGCACAGGGCGCTGACCTGAGGGGGGCGCCGATTGGCTGACGAATACGTGCTGAAGACAGAACAGTTTTTTCCCCTGATCGTTATTGCAATAAAATGGGACCAAAGAGAAACCATCAGGAGCCGAGTACAGAGATGAAAAAGCAACAGAAAGAAAGGGAAAGCAAACTGTGCAGCCAGTGGAAGAGCTGGCTCCAAACCTGCAGAGTGAGAGGAAGATGCTACAACAACTCCAAACCTGCAGAGTGAGAGGATGCTACAACAACTCCAAACCTGCAGAGCGAGAGGATGCTACAACAACTCCAAACCTGCAGAGCGAGAGGATGCTACAGCGACTCCAAACCTGCAGAGTGAGAGGATGCTACAACAACTCCAAACCTGCAGAGCGAGAGGATGCTACAACAACTCCAAACCTGCAGAGCGAGAGGATGCTACAACAACTCCAAACCTGCAAACGAGCAGGAGAAACCTGTGAGAGAAACCTGAGAGATGCTACAACAACTCCAAACCTGCAGAGCGAGAGGATGCTACAACAACTCCAAACCTGCAGAGCGAGAGGATGCTACAACAACTCCAAACCTGCAGAGTGAGAGGATGCTAGAGCAGAGAGGATGCTACAACAACTCCAAACCTGCAGAGCGAGAGGATGCTACAGCATCTCCAAACCTGCAGAGCGAGAGGATGCTCTCAAACCTGCAGAGTGAGAGGATGCTACACTCCAAACCTGCAGTGAGAGGATGCTAAACCTGCAGAGAGGATGCGAAACCTGCAGAGGATGATGCTACTCCAAACCTGCAGCGAGAGGATGCTACAGCGTCTCCAAACCTGCAGAGCGAGAGGATGCTACAGCGACTCCAAACCTGCAGAGCGAGAGGATGCTACAGCGTCTCTAAACCTGCAGAGTGAGAGGATGCTACAGCGACTCTAAACCTGAAGAGTGAGAGGATGCTACAGCGTCTCTAAACCTGCAGAGCGAGAGGATGCTACAGCGACTCCAAACCTGCAGAGCGAGAGGATGCTACAGCGTCTCCACAAGCAGCGCAGGGTGAGAACAGTGCATCATATCTGTGGAGAGCACATTAAGTAGGTGTGCTAGTAATGTCGTTCTCATGCTAATCATGTAGAATAACACACTGCAGTAGAAGCTAAACTGATGTGAAAAAGAACATCTATAACATTAACCACGCTTTAAATGAAACTTAGAAATCAACAAATGAATACATTACAAACATACTTAATTTAACAAAGCCTAAAGTTAAAAAAAATAAGTCACCGTACATTGCAAACTAATCCAAATAAACAACACTAGTCTGCATGAAATAAAAGTGATGGGAGTTTGCAAATTCCGTTTGCTCCTGCATTGGTAAAGAAAGAACACGCAATGCTCCTTTGCCTGAATGCCACATAGAACAACAACAATAGCGATACATGACCACTAGATGTCGACAAAATCCCGCATGAACCGCATGTAACATTAATAACTGTACTCAAACGGAGATGTTATTATCATCATTATTATTTCGATGTTTACGGCCAAGAACGCTTGTCCAATCTAGCCATTATATCCATTTGCATTGCATTGGCCAACTCTGAACTATGGCCATGTCATCAATGACTTTGCTTCACTGAAGGCAAGACCAGTATATATTTGTCGGCTCTAGGTTTCGTTTCTATTGGTGCATCCCATTGGACATTTACAAAGATTCAGAACTCTCAAAGAGCGGTACGGCTCTGTAGAGCATGCCAGTGTGAAAGGGGCTTCAGACGTGCCTTGTGATATTTGTAGAATTAACAAGTTACGTTTATACTTCACTTTTGCATTTAACAACATGTGAGCAAGTTATCGTAGCAATGTAGTTAAACAGACAATGTAAATAACAGGTCGATGGCCAGTGGCACTGAAAGTCATATTACAGCAGCAAAGACACGCTTTATTGAACTGTATCATTCAATACATCACACTGTGTGTGTTATTATATCTGCACAGGGCACCGTACAGCCAGAGTGGGGATTCACTGTGCGTGGAGCGCATGTGCGAGTTCTCTACAATGACATTCGAAATGCGTGTAGAAAAGGAGAAGCCATACTAATGGAGGATTTCAACTTCCCCCATATAAAATGGGAGAACCCGGTGGGGAGCACGACGGACGAAATTGAAATGGTGGAAATGACAAATGACTGCTTCCTAACGCAATTTGTCAAGGCACCGACTAGAGGGGAGGCATGCCTTGATTTAGTCTTTTCAAATAATGAAGACAGAATAACTAAAACAGAGGTCAGAGAGCCATTGGCAAACTCAGACCACAACATGGTCTCATTTGAAGTGTTTTTTAAAACCCCAAAAGTAATGACTAAAGCTAAGGTTTACAATTTTAGAAAAGCAAACTACGAAGGTATGAAACAGAGACTAACAGAAGTAGATTGGAGTAAAATAGAGAAAACATCCACAGAAAAAGGATGGCTGTTTTTTTAAAAATGTAGTACTAGAGGCGCAAAACAATTACATTCCAAAAGTAGACAAATCTAAATCTAAAACAAAATGGCCAAAATGGTTTAATAGATCAATTAAAAAAAAATATTCAGCGAAAAAAGGCACTTTACAGAGCGTTTAAAAGGGACCAAAAAACAAAGTACACAGAAAGAGTACTTGGAACTGCAAACACAAGTCAAAAAAGGAAGTTAGAAAGGCCAAGAGAGAGATAGAAATCAATATTGCTAAGGGGCTAAAACCAATTCCAAAATGTTTTTCCAATATTATAACAGCAAGAGAACATTCAAAGAGGAGGTTAAATGTCTAAGAGACAGAAATGGCAAAATCATAGATGAAGAAAAAAAATAGCAAATATATTAAATGATTACTTTTCACAGGTTTTTACAAAGGAGGACACTGACAACATGCCCCACATGTCGACCTGTTCCTATCCAATTTTAAATAACTTTAGCATAACAGAGACAGAAGTGTTAAAGAGACTAGGAGCTCTTAAAATAAACAAATCCCCTGGGCCGGATGTGATCCTCCCAATAGTACTCAAAGAAATGAAAGAAGTTATTTACAAACCACTAACCAAGATCATGCAACAGTCTCTTGACACAGGGGTTGTACCGACAGACTGGAAAATAGCAAACGTAATACCGATCCACAAAAAAAGGAGACAAAACCGAACCAGGTAACTACAGACCAGTAAGCCTGACTTCTATTATATGTAAACTTATGGAAACTATAATAAGATCCTAAATGGAAAATTACCTATATGGTAACAATATCCTGGGAGACAGTCAGCACGGTTTTAGGAAAGGGGGATCGTGTCTAACTAACCTGCTTGATTTTTTTGAGAATGCAACATCGACAATGGATAATTGCAAAGCATACGACATGGTTCATGGTTTATTTAGATTTCCAGAAAGCTTTTGACAAAGTCCTGCATAAAAGATTAATTGTCAAAATTACCGCAGTAGGGATTCAAGGAAATGCATGCACATGGATTAGGGAGTGGTTAACATGTAGAAAACAGAAAGTACTGATTAGAGGAGAAACCTCAAAATGGAGCGAGGTAACCAGTGGTGTACCACAGGGATCAGTATTAGGTCCTCTGCTATTCCTAATCTACATTAATGATTTAGATTCTGGTATAGTAAGCAAACTTGTTAAATTTGCAGACGACACAAAAATAGGAGGAGTGGCAAACACTGTTGCAGCAGCAAAGGTCATTCAAAATGATCTAGACAGCATTCAGAACTGGGCAGACACATGGCAAATGACAATTAATAGAGAAAAGTGTAAAGTACTGCACGCAGGCAATACAAATGTGCATTATAAATATCATATGGGAGATACTGAAATTGAAGAAGGAATCTATGAAAAAGACCTAGGAGTTTATGTTGACTCAGAAATGTCTTCATCTAGACAATGTGGGGAAGCTATAAAAAAGGCTAACAAGATGCTCGGATACATTGTGAGAAGTGTCGAATTTAAATCAAGGGAAGTAATTTTAAAACTTTACAATGCATTAGTAAGACCTCACCTAGAATATTGTGTTCAGTTCTGGTCACCTCGTTACAAAAAGGATATTGCTGCTCTAGAAAGAGTGCAAAGAAGAGCAACCACAATTATCCCAGGTTTAAAAGGCATGTCGCATGCAGACAGGCTAAAATAACTGAATCTATTCAGTCTTGAACAAAGAAGACTACGCGGCGATCTGATTCAAACATTCAAAATCCTAAAAGGTATAGACAATGTCGACCCAGGGGACTTTGTTGACATAAAAAAAGAAACAATAACCAGGGGTCACAAATGGAGATTAGATAAAGGGGCGTTCAGAACAGAAAATAGGAGGCACTTTTTTACACAGAGAATTGTGAGGGTCTGGAACCAACTCCCCAGTAATGTTGTTGAAGCTGACACCCTGGGATCCTTCAAGAAGCTGCTTGATGAGATTCTGGGATCAATAAGCTACTAACAACCAAACGAGCAAGATGGGCTGAATGGCCTCCTCTCGTTTGTAAACTTTCTTATGTTATTTTACTTACGGTAAATTTTTTTTTTATTAGTAATATTTGTATTTGTCGGTTGCTGTTATTTAACCCTGTAATGCGCATTCCGTATCACATGAATGCTTTACCAGCCCTCTTATTCTGTAAACCCCGCCTCACAAGACAGAATCGTTCAGATGTAGTACATTATGTGTTGATGAACAAAAAAAAGTGTGTATTACAAGAACCGCAATCTATTTACATAAAGAAGGAAACGGCTCTCATTTCAAGCATGCGTTCAGACGAGTGGAAAGTGAATGCCTGTGTGCGAGAGGCACCGCTTGTATTCACGTCTACACAGATTACATTACGATCTCTGTATCCCAGTCCTGTACCCTGTCCAGTCCGAGCGTTAATTAACTCGTTATTTCAATTACATGTCATTGTTTTCTGTTCATTTCGCAGTTTAATCACCTTTTTCTTCCCCACGTGCACTCCCTGCTCAACTGCTCCTCCGTCCGCCGCCATCTTGTCAACAACGCAACCACAAGGCAGTCAATAAAGTTTTGTTGTTAATGACCGTTCTTTCAACTAACTTTATTGACAAAAAACTTTACATTCTATAATAATAATAATAATAATAATAATAATAATAATAATAATAATAATAATAATAATAATAATGGTTTAGCTGACCTGAACAAGTGGAACAAGTTAGCCAGACAATGAGAACTAACCCATAATAAACCATTACAAATGCGGATGTGTACATTATTGTCATTTAGCGTGTCATAAAAAATAAAAAAATAAAAAAAATACATTGAAGATTTTGAACAGGCAAAAAAGTCACAAATATGAAAGGGTGTGAAAAAAGCAAATAATAAATATATTTACGATAACATGATAAAAAGCGTTTTTACTACATTAGGCGTGATTCGGGCAAACACATTTAAGTAAAAGTACACCTATATTCGTAATATAATTGTCGCCTACTGCATGTCTTTTTCTGCACATTCCGCACACGGATCATTTTAACTTGCCGGTAGCCGACTGCTGACACTGAGCGAGTGTAATGTGTATTTAATACACGTTACACTCACATTTCAGGTTCAATAGAATACATCAAGCGTGCATGCTTGTTTTAGTATTTAAATACACAGTATCTTATTGTGATCTTATTGTGCCCCTCATGCGGTCCTGAGCACAGCTCAATCCTCAGTGCTGTCTGAATGGACCCTGCCTGCCCCTCATGCGGTCCTGAGCACAGCTCAATCCTCAGTGCTGTCTGAATAGACCCTGCCTGCCCCTCATGCGGTCCTGAGCACAGCTCAATCCTCAGTGCTGTCTGAATAGACCCTGCCTGCCCCTCATGCAGTCCTGAGCACAGCTCAATCCTCAGTGCTGTCTGAATAGACCCTGCCTGCCCCTCATGCAGTCCTGAGCACAGCTCAATCCTCAGTGCTGTCTGAATAGACCCTGCCTGCCCCTCATGCAGTCCTGAGCACAGCTCAATCCTCAGTGCTGTCTGAATAGACCCTGCCTGCCCCTCATGCAGTCCTGAGCACAGCTCAATCCTCAGTGCTGTCTGAATAGACCCTGCCCGCCCCTCATGCGGTCCTGAGCACAGCTCAATCCTCAGTGCTGTCTGAATAGACCCTGCCCACCCCTCATGCGGTCCTGAGCACAGCTCAATCCTCAGTGCTGTCTGAATAGACCCTGCCTGCCCCTCATGCAGTCCTGAGCACAGCTCAATCCTCAGTGCTGTCTGAATAGACCCTGCCTGCCCCTCATGCAGTCCTGAGCACAGCTCAATCCTCAGTGCTGTCTGAATAGACCCTGCCTGCCCCTCATGCGGTCCTGAGCACAGCTCAATCCTCAGTGCTGTCTGAATAGACCCTGCCTGCCCCTCATGCAGTCCTGAGCACAGCTCAATCCTCAGTGCTGTCTGAATAGACCCTGCCTGCCCCTCATGCAGTCCTGAGCACAGCTCAATCCTCAGTGCTGTCTGAATAGACCCTGCCTGCCCCTCATGCAGTCCTGAGCACAGCTCAATCCTCAGTGCTGTCTGAATAGACCCTGCCTGCCCCTCATGCAGTCCTGAGCACAGCTCAATCCTCAGTGCTGTCTGAATAGACCCTGCCTGCCCCTCATGCGGTCCTGAGCACAGCTCAATCCTCAGTGCTGTCTGAATAGACCCTGCCTGCCCCTCATGCAGTCCTGAGCACAGCTCAATCCTCAGTGCTGTCTGAATAGACCCTGCCTGCCCCTCATGCAGTCCTGAGCACAGCTCAATCCTCAGTGCTGTCTGAATAGACCCTGCCTGCCCCTCATGCAGTCCTGAGCACAGCTCAATCCTCAGTGCTGTCTGAATAGACCCTGCCTGCCCCTCATGCAGTCCTGAGCACAGCTCAATCCTCAGTGCTGTCTGAATAGACCCTGCCTGCCCCTCATGCAGTCCTGAGCACAGCTCAATCCTCAGTGCTGTCTGAATAGACCCCTGCCTGCCCCTCATGCAGTCCTGAGCACAGCTCAATCCTCAGTGCTGTCTGAATAGACCCTGCCTGCCCCTCATGCAGTCCTGAGCACAGCTCAATCCTCAGTGCTGTCTGAATAGACCCTGCCTGCCCCTCATGCAGTCCTGAGCACAGCTCAATCCTCAGTGCTGTCTGAATAGACCCTGCCTGCCCCTCATGCAGTCCTGAGCACAGCTCAATCCTCAGTGCTGTCTGAATAGACCCTGCCTGCCCCTCATGCGGTCCTGAGCACAGCTCAATCCTCAGTGCTGTCTGAATAGACCCTGCCTGCCCCTCATGCGGTCCTGAGCACAGCTCAATCCTCAGTGCTGTCTGAATAGACCCTGCCTGCCCCTCATGCAGTCCTGAGCACAGCTCAATCCTCAGTGCTGTCTGAATAGACCCCTGCCTGCCCCTCATGCAGTCCTGAGCACAGCTCAATCCTCAGTGCTGTCTGAATAGACCCTGCCTGCCCCTCATGCAGTCCTGAGCACAGCTCAATCCTCAGTGCTGTCTGAATAGACCCTGCCTGCCCCTCATGCAGTCCTGAGCACAGCTCAATCTTCAGTGCTGTCTGAATAGACCCTGCCTGCCCCTCATGCGGTCCTGAGCACAGCTCAATCCTCAGTGCTGTCTGAATAGACCCTGCCTGCCCCTCATGCAGTCCTGAGCACAGCTCAATCCTCAGTGCTGTCTGAATAGACCCTGCCTGCCCCTCATGCAGTCCTGAGCACAGCTCAATCCTCAGTGCTGTCTGAATAGACCCTGCCTGCCCCTCATGCGGTCCTGAGCACAGCTCAATCCTCAGTGCTGTCTGAATAGACCCTGCCTGCCCCTCATGCAGTCCTGAGCACAGCTCAATCCTCAGTGCTGTCTGAATAGACCCTGCCTTCCCCTCA
Source organism: Huso huso (assembly GCA_036884735.1). NCBI lineage: Eukaryota > Metazoa > Chordata > Actinopteri > Acipenseriformes > Acipenseridae > Huso > Huso huso. Next base: position 13,197,271 of record CM072698.1, on the reverse strand, counting down.
TGCGGTCCTGAGCACAGCTCAATCTTCAGTGCTGTCTGAATAGACCCTGCCTGCCCCTCATGCGGTCCTGAGCACAGCTCAATCCTCAGTGCTGTCTGAATAGACCCTGCCTGTCCCTCATGCGGTCCTGAGCACAGCTCAATCCTCAGTGCTGTCTGAATAGACCCTGCCCGCACCTCATGCAGTCCTGAGCACAGCTCAATCCTCAGTGCTGTCTGAATAGACCCTGCCTGCCCCTCAATCCTCAGTGCTGTCTGTCCCTGCCTGCACAGCTCACAGCTCCCTCAGTGCTGTCTGAATAGACCCTGCCTGCCCCTCATGCAGTCCTGAGCACAGCTCAGTCCTTTTGGTGCACACTGGACTAATTTACCATACAATGAATTTCAAACCTACGAATGCTTATCTCTGTGCATTGGTGGAGTGCAGAGAGGGGCGTCTTGGCCAGTGTTGAGCCTCTCTGTGAAATGAGGGCTAGCATGCCTGCTTCATGAGAGAGGCCCGACTGAATAGCAGGCTGGGGGTGTCTGGATTGAGCTCAGAAAACATGAGCATGAACAGGATGCTGGGGAGGGTAAAAGGGGTTCTCTGTGGTGTGTTCAAGGGAAAACTGTGTCTAGCCAGTTTCCTGTGTGTAGCCTTTGTGTGGTTTGAAAAAGTCTGCTAATTTCCTTCTCATGTGATTCTAAGCAGATCTGCAATGTTGAAACTTCCTTTTTCTAACACTATTACTGACACTGTTGTTCCTCTTCCTTTCTATCGCTGTAATTATTCGGTGTGATGATCATACATGCACAGGGGATCATTTACAGAAATGCTTTGCTTTTGCAGAACAGTTGATTTATGATCAACAGGGAGAGGTTTATGAAGCTTGCATTACTTTTATCAATTGTATTACTCTTCAACAGGGCAGTAAGATCGCTGTGTGACCTTGGTTAAATCCAGCAGAGCTCAGCCCTGCAGCCCCAGCCCCATTCCTCACCCATTCCTCAACAGCCCACCCAGCCCTGCAGCCCCAGCCCCATTCCTCACATGAACAGCCCACAAGATAATCCAGCAGAGCTCAGCCCTGCAGCCCCAGCCCCATTCCTCACCGCCCTTCTGAACAGCCCACAAGATAATCCAGCAGAGCTCAGCCCTGCAGCCCCAGCCCCATTCCTCACCCTGAACAGCCCATTCCAGCAGAGCCCAGCCCTGCCCTTCTGAACAGCCCACAAGATAATCCAGCAGAGCTCAGCCCTGCAGCCCCAGCCCCATTCCTCACCGCCCTTCTGAACAGCCCACAAGATAATCCAGCAGAGCTCAGCCCTGCAGCCCCAGCCCCATTCCTCACCACCCTTCTGAACAGCCCACAAGATAATCCAGCAGAGCCCAGCCCTGCAGCCCCAGCCCCATTCCTCACCACCCTTCTGAACAGCCCACAAGATAATCCAGCAGAGCTCAGCCCTGCAGCCCCAGCCCCATTCCTCACCACCCTTCTGAACAGCCCACAAATAATCCAGCAGAGCTCAACCCTGCAGCCCCAGCCCCATTCCTCACCACCCTTCTGAACAGCCCACAAGATAATCCAGCAGAGCCCAGCCCTGCAGCCCCAGCCCCATTCCTCACCACCCTTCTGAACAGCCCACAAGATAATCCAGCAGAGCTCAGCCCTGCAGCCCCAGCCCCATTCCTCACCACCCTTCTGAACAGCCCACAAGATAATCCAGCAGAGCTCAGCCCTGCAGCCCCAGCCCCATTCCTCACCGCCCTTCTGAACAGCCCACAAGATAATCCAGCAGAGCTCAGCCCTGCAGCCCCAGCCCCATTCCTCACCGCCCTTCTGAACAGCCCACAAGATAATCCAGCAGAGCTCAGCCCTGCAGCCCCAGCCCCATTCCTCACCACCCTTCTGAACAGCCCACAAAATAATCCAGCAGGGGGGTCTACAAAGGATCTAGAAATTAAAACGCAGCCTGAGGCCCAATAGCAGATGATGTCTTTTCCCCTTATAAACACACTTTCTTCACAGTACACACAGAGCCGTAGCCATGTCCATTGTTACAAGGAAGGTTCCACCTCCTTCGTTCTGTTTTACCCAGAACACATTTAAACAAAATCTTTAAGCAGAGAAAGGTTATGCAAATACGCCTACAAAAAAAGAGGAAGCAATGTAGCAACGAAGCAGAGAAAAAAAACAAAAAAACCACCAGCTGCTTCAGATAAGTCAGTAACCTTCCCCTTTATTTCCCATTACTGTGAATTGTACTGCCTGCCTTTTGAAACAGCGGTTAAAGAGCAACACGTTTCTTTCTGCTGCCTCTCATCCTCTCATCCTCTCATCACAGGTTTAAGAAAACAGGTATGTGTCTTTTTTTCTCTTTTGAGCAATCCTTTATTTACAATACAATTGTTACAGTGTGTCATTCTGCTAACAGGTGGGAGAACCCCTTCCCTGACAGGTATAGAGACTCATTACCCAGGGTGTGGACTGTGAGCTGATCTGAACAGTGGCAGCTTGTTCAAGCCTCGTTTCAGTGTATTTTAAACACCTTCCCTGACAGGTATAGAGACTCATTACCCAGGGTGTGGACTGTGAGCTGATCTGAACAGTGGCAGCTTGTTCAAGCCTCGTTTCAGTGTATTTTAAACACCTTCCCTGACAGGTATAGAGACTCATTACCCAGGGGGTGGACTGCTAGCTGATCTGAACAGTGGCAGCTTGTTCAAGCCTCGTTTCAGTGTATTTTTAAACACCTTCCCTACAGGTATCCGTCATTACCCAGGGTGTGGACTGTGAAGATCTGAACAGTGGCACAAACTTCCTGCCTCGCTTCCCCTTCTCTCACTGTCCTGGTAGGTATGTGCTCATTACCCTGGGTATTACTGTGTGCTGATCTGAACAGTGGCAGCTTGTTCAGTATACATGTATGATCCCCCATATTAAACCCAGAGTGCCAGCTTGCATGCTGAAAACGGATTGAGGAACAAGAGCTGTCAGCTATTATTAATATTATTATTATTATTATTATTATTATTATTATTATTATTATTATTATTGTATTGCACAGTGACAGTACTTTGTGTGGATATTTAAAACAAGTGGAACATTCTGACAGGATATGCAAGTGTTTTTAAAATGTCAGGTAAGATGTTTTGCTAAACTCCATGTAACTGGTGTCTGTTTAGCACCCCCTCCGCAGTGCAGCCTCCACTGTTCAAACCCGTTCACACTGACACTCTGTAAAACCTGTTGAGGAACAGGCAGCTCCTGCTAGCACTAGAGCTGTTAAACATGGCATTCTCAAGCTCTGTTTAAACTCAGTAAGAAAATTGTCATTATCATGGATTTTGGTTCATTGACAATATGTTAAAACAAGTGGCACTTATCATCTTCAATTGAAAAAGAAACCCATTGAAAAGCAGGATGTGAGTCCAGCCTTCAAACAGCGGACAGCGTGTCTGTGGAATACACACAAGAACAGCACCCATTTAACACATGCAGTACTGTCTTGTGCTGTGGAGCTTACAATCAAACCCAGACATAGCATCAGATTCTTGAAAAACAACTGGCATTAACAACAATGCTGAAACCTTGCCTTACCATTGAGAAAAGCCCTCATTATCTGAAACACACATATTGACAATATGAATATCAACATGAAACAGGATCTCAAGCAGCCGTTGTATATCGTTACAGGGTTTGTTTTGAATTCCCTGGTTTCAGATTCAATAATGTATTCATGAATAGTCATGTGCAGGCAGTAGTTTTAATACAGTCTGGGAACTTTTCCTGTGTCATTTCCTTCCTCTCCTCCATGTATCAGCATTATTCTATAGACATAGAGACACATGTCTTTTTGAAGTAAGCATGTTGAATGATATGTTATTCCATGTTGATGTTCACAATGTAATCTTTTTCAGCTGTTCAGGGTGGTGATTGGAGAGTGAATTATCCTCCGCAAGAGATGTGTGCATTGAGAGGATCCTCTGTGGTCATACCCTGTACATATGATTATCCTGAAAGCTTTGAAGGCCCAGTTTTAACTGTAGTAACTGTGAAGTGGTTCAGGAGTTCTATTCCTGGTATTGCTGATCGAGACACATACGTGTATCACAGCACTGGGATCAATGTGAGTCCTGAATATGAAAACCGGACAAAGTATCTGGGGAACAAAGTGAAGAACTGCACGCTACAGATACGTGATCTGCAAAGCAACGACACTGACAGATATTATTTTAGATTTGAAACAAATCAACCTGCTGGTAAATGGACTGGTGCCACTGGAGTGTCCCTTTCAGTAACTGGTAAGTGTTTCTGAGACGTTTCCAACAATAATATATTTTAAAAAGCCCAAGCCCTTATTATTATTATTATTACTATTACTATTACTATTACTATTATTATTATTATTATTATTATTATTATTATTATTATTAATAATGCTTTTTAGCAGGTCTCTAGGGTGTGATTAAGATGATTTGTCACCCAGCTCCTCTGTAACTGAATGGATTTGCAGGAATTTGAGTTAAACTGAATAATCTTTGTTTAATCCAATGGTTTGTAAACACTGACCATGTCTGAATGTGTGTTTACTGGGCTGAGATGTTTATGGGTTTGTTTTTTCTCTGATTTTAGAATTGAGTGTTTGTTCATTAACTAACATGTCTTTTTATTCCATGAAGAGCCCAAGGTTACCCTGGACCCTCCTGTTCCAGATCATACTGTGAAAGAAGGATCTTTCGTTTCCCTGACCTGTGGCTTTGACCGCTGCACCCTGAATGAGAGCAGCTTTGTCTGGTACAGGGAGGGGCAGCCAATCAGCAACGAGAAATCAAACAAACATCAGTTTAATGTTTCTTATGAGCATTCTGGGAAGTACTGCTGTGCTTCTGCTGAGAACAGCAGCTTTAAATCTGAACAAATCAACTTGATTGTGAAATGTGAGTATAGTGAACAAGGGCTCTGAGGCATTTTAATGAACACTATTATATACTGTATTGAATACTTTCAATCAATGACGTTGTGTTTGCCTTACATGCCCTTGCTTATTGAGTTCAACACATTAAAGGGTATCCCACTGAAACAAAGTATCTGATCATTCTGTGCTGACTTTCAGACTCCCCAAAGAACACCTCAGCCTCAGTCGGGGCTCCCGGTGGAATAGCGGAAGGGAGCTCAGTGACGCTGACCTGCACCAGCAATGCAAACCCACCAGTCAGCAGCTACACCTGGTTCAGGAGGGATGGGAATGGGGATGAGGAGAAAGCTCGTCAGCAGCATCTGAATTTCAGCAGCATCACCTCCAGTGACAGCGGAGATTATTATTGTGAAGCTAACAATTCTCTAGGCGCACAGAACTCTTCCTCGGTTCATCTGAGTGTGACAGGCAGGTATCGTGAGGAGACGGGTATTGAAGACTTGAAACAGCACTTAAACAATTAAAGATTTGCATTGTTCAAAACAAAAGAAAAGGATAAATAAAATAAAGTCGTTTGCTAGAATTTGTTTTTAAAGGTTGTTCAAATATAGATATGATCTTTATCTTTTGACATTCATATTTCGCTTCATAATTACTCATATGTTTTACACAATAGGTGATGGGGTAATTAGTGTTCCTAATGGTAAGAAGGCCACTTCTGATTGGATAGTAGAAGTGCAGTGTATGGCCCTGGAGAAAAGGTGCAGGGGAAACGCTTTCCCTTTATACTGTGAGAGAATTCAAATGAAATGACAGTCCTTTATTTTTATAGCATTAATTCAATGCAACCAGTGTATTCTATTTAGTAATATCTGTGCTGTGCTGATAATGCAAACCCTTTCTTCATTCTAGTTAGTAAGATCTGTGCTGATAATGCAAACCCTTTCTTCATTCTAGTTAGTAAGATCTGTGCTGATAATGCAAACCATTTCTTCATTCTAGTTAGTAAGATCTGTGCTGATAATGCAAACCCTTTTTTTTTCTAGTTAGTAAGATCTGTGCTGTGCTGATAATGCAAACCATTTCTTCATTCTAGTTAGTAAGATCTGTGCTGATAATGCAAACTTCTTTTTTCTAGTTAGTAAGATCTGTGCTGTGCTGATAATGCAAACCCTTTCTTTATTCTAGTTAGTAAGATCTGTGCTGTGCTGATAATGCAAACCCTTTCTTTACTCTAGTTAGTAAGATCTGTGCTGTGCTGATAATGCAAACCCTTTCTTTACTCTAGTTAGTAAGATCTGTGCTGTGCTGATAATGCAAACCCTTTCTTTACTCTAGTTAGTAAGATCTGTGCTGTGCTGATAATGCAAACCCTTTCTTTACTCTAGTTAGTAAGATCTGTGCTGTGCTGTGCTGGGAATGCAAACCCTTTCTTTACTCTAGTTAGTAAGATCTGTGCTGTGCTGTGCTGGGAATGCAAACCCTTTCTTTACTCTAGTTAGTAAGATCTGTGCTGTGCCCTTTCTTTATTCTAGTTAGTAAGATCTGTGCTGTGCTGATAATGCCCCTTTCTTTATTCTAGTTAGTAAGATCTGTGCTGTGCTGATAATGCAAACCCTTTCTTTACTCTAGTTAGTAAGATCTGTGCTGTGCTGATAATGCAAACCCTTTCTTTATTCTAGTTAGTAAGATCTGTGCTGTGCTGGGAATGCAAACCCTTTCTTTACTTAAGATTTCTTTACTCTAGTTAGTAAGATCTGTGCTGTGCTGATAATGCAAACCCTTTCTTTACTCTAGTTAGTAAGATCTGTGCTGTGCTGATAATGCAAACCCTTTCTTTATTCTAGTTAGTAAGATCTGTGCTGTGCTGATAATGCAAACCCTTTCTTTACTCTAGTTAGTAAGATCTGTGCTGTGCTGTGCTGGGAATGCAAACCCTTTCTTTACTCTAGTTAGTAAGATCTGTGCTGTGCTGATGCTGGGAATGCAAACCCTTTCTTTATTCTAGTTAGTAAGATCTGTGCTGTGCTGATAATGCAAACCCTTTCTTTACTCTAGTTAGTAAGATCTGTGCTGTGCTGATAATGCAAACCCTTTCTTTACTCTAGTTAGTAAAATCTGTGCTGATAATGCAAACCCTTTTCTTTACTCTAGTTAGTAAGATCTGTGCTGTGCTGTGCTGGGAATGCAAACCCTTTCTTTACTCTAGTTAGTAAGATCTGTGCTGTGCTGTGCTGGGAATGCAAACCCTTTCTTTACTCTAGTTAGTAAGATCTGTGCTGTGCTGATAATGCAAACCCTTTCTTTATTCTAGTTAGTAAGATCTGTGCTGTGCTGATAATGCAAACCCTTTCTTTACTCTAGTTAGTAAGATCTGTGCTGTGCTGATAATGCAAACCCTTTCTTTATTCTAGTTAGTAAGATCTGTGCTGTGCTGATAATGCAAACCCTTTCTTTACTCTAGTTAGTAAGATCTGTGCTGTGCTGTGCTAATGCAAACCCTTTCTTTACTCTAGTTAGTAAGATCTGTGCTGTGCTGGGAATGCAAACCCTTTCTTTATTCTAGTTAGTAAGATCTGTGCTGTGCTGATAATGCAAACCCTTTTCTTTATTCTAGTTAGTAAGATCTGTGCTGTGCTGGGAATGCAAACCCTTTCTTTACTCTAGTTAGTAAGATCTGTGCTGTGTGTGCTGGGAATGCAAACCCTTTCTTTACTCTAGTTAGTAAGATCTGTGCTGTGCTGGGAATGCAAACCCTTTCTTTATTCTAGTTAGTAAGATCTGTGCTGTGCTGATAATGCAAACCCTTTCTTTACTCTAGTTAGTAAGATCTGTGCTGTGCTGGGAATGCAAACCCTTTCTTTATTCTAGTTAGTAAGATCTGTGCTGTGCTGTGCTGGGAATGCAAACCCTTTCTTTATTCTAGTTAGTAAGATCTGTGCTGTGCTGATAATGCAAACCCTTTCTTTACTCTAGTTAGTAAGATCTGTGCTGTGCTGATAATGCAAACCCTTTCTTTACTCTAGTTAGTAAGATCTGTGCTGTGCTGGGAATGCAAACCCTTTCTTTATTCTAGTTAGTAAGATCTGTGCTGTGCTGGGAATGCAAACCCTTTCTTTATTCTAGTTAGTAAGATCTGTGCTGTGCTGATAATGCAAACCCTTTCTTTACTCTAGTTAGTAAGATCTGTGCTGTGCTGGGAATGCAAACCCTTTCTTTACTCTAGTTAGTAAGATCTGTGCTGTGCTGTGCTGGGAATGCAAACCCTTTCTTTACTCTAGTTAGTAAGATCTGTGCTGTGCTGGGAATGCAAACCCTTTCTTTATTCTAGTTAGTAAGATCTGTGCTGTGCTGATAATGCAAACCCTTTCTTTATTCTAGTTAGTAAGATCTGTGCTGTGCTGGGAATGCAAACCCTTTCTTTACTCTAGTTAGTAAGATCTGTGCTGTGCTGGGAATGCAAACCCTTTCTTTATTCTAGTTAGTAAGATCTGTGCTGTGCTGGGAATGCAAACCCTTTCCTTCGTTGTGTGTTTTCTTGTCTTGTACAGCGATCATGAGAATGAATATGTTAATATATGCAGTGGCTGGGAGTGTGTCTGTGATCATCTTGCTTATCCTG